>QJNZ01000249.1:0-111884 GCA_004155055.1 Monosporascus sp. CRB-8-3
CCCCCCCCCCCCCCCAGAAGTAAGAAAGGAGATAGATATGCTCAGTGGTTACGCGTCGCCTGAAATGATGATTGTTAACGTCAAGCCTTACAGGCGAGGCCGAGGACCCCCAAGCCCGCATCACATCACAAACGTAACCTTCAGCGAGAGCGAAGAGCGGATGGTCGAGAACGTCAAGATGCAAACCCTCAAAACTCCGAGCGATACCAACCTCAGTGCAGCCCCCCGCGGCAATAATAACATCCATAAGGATGTGGAGGTCGCCGTCACTTATGAGGAGAGGAGCACTGAAGGGCCTGACCGAATAGCGATCCCCGGAATTGAAGAGAATCCTGAGCCGCGAGCCAACCACTACGCCTTCGCAAGGGGGCCAACCGTAACTGACGGGAAGAGAAAATGAATTACTACAAAATGCTCGGATTACGTAAAATGGGGATAGAACGTAAGGCATGTACGAGCAACTTGGGTCTCGGGTTTCTTCCCGCCTGTATACAAACCTATTCATGTTTCCGATCTAGCAAAGGGAGGGAGGGAGGGGGGGAGAAATATCGTCCTTTGTTGGTCATGTGACATGCGATTTTTCTGTCCAGGAGTTGCCTATGATGCTAGGGAATAAAAATAATGATAAAGGCTAGAGCTGATAATAGATCGGACTGTAGAACTGCACGAATGGTTGTTCGGTGTCGGATACCACCGACCTCGTAGTGGGTAACATGGTGCGGCACAGCCCTGCAAGAAGCGTATGGAGACCAACCCGAGGGGTCCGCCTCGGTCTACTAAAATATTGAATGTCTCCTGTCATCGGTAGGTTACCTTTCCATGGCCAACTTCACGATATCTTTTCAACTCATTCCTCTCCAACGACCTACGAGGCCCTCACTGATATGACCTCTGTGCGCTATGTGCTCCAAGCAACTATAGCGCCCCCGGATCCCCTATCCCTGCTCGTCCCCTGCATATACACATATGCACGCAGCTTAAAAGCGGCCCCGCCCAGCGCTTCGGTACTTACCCCCAATCACCACCAGGGTACGGTGCTGCCGGTCGGTGGCGGCCCGGAGGGGGGGGTCCCCGCTGTTCGTGGGGAAGAATGACGTTGTGACGTACAACACCTTCGTGATGCACCGGCCGCCGGAGTTCTTCGGCAACGAGGCCGACGACTTCCGCCGCGCGAGGTGGGCGGAGAGGTTGCCTGCGATCCGGCTGGGAGTTCCTGCCCTTCGACGGCACGCCGCGCATATGCCTGGGTCAGAAGTTCGCCCTGGCCGAGGCGTCCTACACCGTCGCGCGCCTGATGCGCGCCTTCTCGGAGGTCGAGAGCCTCGACCCGACCGAGCGGAGGGAACAGCTGCCGCTCTCACTGACGCTGAACAGCGGCGTGCGGTGCCGCTTGACTCCGGCCGCATTGAAGTCGAGCCGATGTCTGATTCGGTCTACTCTTTGCATCTTCGGATGCTCATATGTCGTTTCTTGTCAGTATAGATAGACAATGCCGTCACTCTGCCTCTCTCCTTCGTTCATGGGCTGGCTCTGGCCATAATAGTTGAGCACCCCTTACTTGGATCGATTAGCTAGAGTACCAGGATCGAATAGAAAAAGCCCTGGCGATTACAATTCTTTGACGACTTGTTCGGTTGCGGTTAATAAACCTGGGATCATTCATACGTCCTTAGAAGGGATTATGGTGGAATACCTACTTCCCATAAGTAGGAGGCCCCACCAAAGCCTAATAGGTTACCGACATGTCGTCTGACCAAGTTCTGCCTCTGCCGTTCCAGCTTGACCTACCTTATACGTATCATCTGAGTGTTGAGGTCTGGTAACCTTGGCCTTGAGGCTGCACTATCTCATGGCCCGCCAATATCACAACGCATTTATTGCAGAGGCACTCTCATGGCTGGCCCCCACTTGGACCCCTGGGAGAAATCCCTGCTATACATGAGTGACGAGTCCCCATCATGTCCGCCCTATTGGCGGCGTCCTACAACATCGTTTACGATTTTGGGTGGATTGCTTCTACGTCCTCAATCGATATAACACCACGCTATTCCGCCGAGTATTTGAACTGGTCTCTGTAGTTAGACTAGGAACCTAAATCCATATGTACGTCTACCTCCCCTAATATTGTTTTCCATTCTCATGGTGAAGACCTTAATCAAACATCAGGTCGCTTAGGGTGACCTCAGACTAGTTGTAATCATATACACCAGGAGCATACCTCGGATGTTGCAAGTTTGTTGGAAGAACCTGCCACTCTCTCCGCTTGACGCAAGGTTGGGACCCAAACCATAGAGGGGGCTCGCGTACTGTGTACCCTCGATCAATTCTCCAATGTCAATCCGGAGAGCTGGATAATGCGTCGCCTGTAGAATAATTGAGATATTCTCTAATCACTTAGAGCCTAAGGTTGACTGAACCTCTTAGATACAATGAGGGCTGACTTAGTAGGAAAATGGAGCTGTGCCACACAGACAGTATTCGCGGTGTATCGTAAGGTAATCAGGACCTATCCTGATTGGCGCCGTTCAGCGAGGTCATGAATTTTGAAGTTCGTAAGACCAGCTTTTGATACCTCGAAGCCCCACTAGCTGAAACATAATACTACGATCCACTTTATTGGTGTCACGGTTCAGAATCTGTGAATTCAACCCAAACCGTGAACATTTGAACGGCCACATTCATTGCTGGTCACTAGCTGGCGGTATGGCCAATGACGGTTGCTCCACCTTAGCCTTGCCCTCCTCTACCCAACACTCGAAGAACAACGGGCCTGCTTCTACTGCACGAATCGGTGTCGTCTTTGCTCCCCCAACGTCTTCGCCGGGTGTTGGCCTGTCCTTGGACTTGGTCTGTAAGTTCGACTGCGTTGGTATCCAAGGTTGTGGATGCTATGGAATGGGTCAGCTAGGCTAGTCTAGACGGGCCAAGAGCCATACGTACCCCAATAGGAGCCTCCCCTTCCTCTCGCAACTCCACTGCAATGGTGAAGGTGCATCCTTCGGGCAGCGACGCCATTTTCTCGCCAGCATGGGCGAGCTTCCTAATCGAGGCGCGCAGCTCCTCGTGAACATTCGACCAGTTCACCCTGCTCTCGCCACCGCCTGCCCCCGCGGCAGCGCCCTCGGCACGGCCATCGCCTTCTTCGTCGTCTTCTCTCCGCGGTAACTTGCCCTCTTTGAAGCCCGTCCAGGCGGGAAAACTCGCGACGTCAAACATCCAGCGCTCCATCACCCTGGCCTGGTCGTCGTAGATGACGACGGCGATGCGCTCTACGGCCCCGAGCACCAGCTGCGCCTTGACAGCATCGACGGCATCCCGGATCCAGGAGCATACTTTCGGATGACGGGATTGGTGGACGGGGATATTGTAAGCCCGACTTGTCAGGAAGGTCTGTGCCGGGTAGATGTTACGGTAATAGAGAATGTTGTGTATGCAGACGGTGAGGAAATGGGTGAATGAAGTTAAGAGGTGGGACGCTTGGGTGAGGGTGATTGAGGGCCCCTGAGACGGTTGGCTTGGTGGCTGAGGCATCGTTCTCGGAAGCTACGGAGGTACCTCCGGGATGGAAGCAGGGTAGTATAAGCTATAGAACCTGGACAACGTCATGAGGCTTGTGGCTCATTTTAGTCGGGGCGTCACATGTAACTTAGGAGGGTAGGTACAAAAAGTACCTATGTAAATTGAGTTTCTCCCAAGAGACCCTACAGGTGCGTCCTGGACAATGTTTACATGAGGTAGGGCGTAATCTGTTTGCAGCTGAAATTTTGAAGGATAACCACTTATGCCTCATGCAGCTTCTGACTCGGGGTTCTTGTGCTAAGGTGAACGCGGGTCTCACAGGATCAGGCCCCTGAATAAGATTATTGTGCTTTACTGCATAGTCTGCAGCCAGCCAATGCCCGCACATGGGATATAATCAATTTACGCATAAGAGAATAAATAAGTGTCCAGCTTGCCCCTCCTCGAAGCAAAAAAACGCGACCCACATCGAGCAGCGTCGCGGGGTCTGTGAATATCGGCTTGGCATAGACACATGCCGACGTCAACTTTGACATAAATTTACCGACTTGGTATATATATACATCAGGTGGATTGTGCCTGACCGCCGCCAGGGATTCCTACAATACGGGCTAGTTTCACCACCGCGATTATTTTAAGGTATTCATCAGATTAAAACATCAGTGGCTGCATCGAATACACTAATTAGGTACATATAATATGGAGGACCAGCTCGTCCAGGTCCTGGCGAACACCCAGTTGGCTGCCGAGGGCCCTCGAAAACAGGCGGAGCTCGACTTGAAGAACGCCCAGTCTAATCCCGCATATCCTCTCTCCCTCGCCAACATCGCCGGCCATTCCTCTGTATCTGTTGATATTCGCCAGGTTGCTCTTTCTTCCTTGAGACAGTTCATCGAGCGCAACTGGAGTGGTGAGAGCGACGAAGGCCCGACCATTCCCATTGCAGATGCCGTCAAGGAACAAATTCGTCCTGCCGTTTTAGGGCTTGCAATCAACGTCGAAGACCGCAAGATTAAGACTGCTGCGAGGTCCGTGATTTCCGAGTGCCTGATTTATGCACCGATCTTTGACCTGGATGTTTGCTAACCGGGACCATCTTCCAGTTTCGTGGTTGGCAAGATTGCCAATGTTGACTTTCCGGACCACTGGCCGACCCTTCTTCCTACCCTCCTCGGTGTGATCCCCACCGGAAATGAAAGCCAAGTTCACGGCGCTCTCAAGGTCCTCGGCGACCTGGTTGACGAGAGCCTGAGTGACGACCAGTTCTTCTCTATGGCCCGCGACATCGTTAAGGTCGTCTATGATGTTGCCCTTGACCAGAACCGAAAACCCATTCTACGAGCTCTTGCCATCGCCGTCTTCCGAGGATGCTTCAATCTCATGGATATTATCAAGGATGAACATCTCGAGGAAGTCCAGTCCTTTGCCGACCAGGCCCTGAAAGGATGGTTCCCCTTCTTCCTTCAGACATTAAAGGACAGGTTACCCGACGCAGACCCGCAGTCGAACGTGCAACCGGAAATCTGGAATGGCGTGGTCGCCCTCAAGCTGCAGGTGGTGAAATGCCTACTTACTGTTAAGATGGTCTTTCCTCAGCTCTTGCTCCCAGAGACACCCCATTTCTTCCAGGCCGTTTGGGAGGAACTTTCCTTCCTTGAGAGGGCATACGAGCAGATGTACATCGAGAACGGATCGCAAGGAAGGCTCGAGGACTCGGACGGCCTGCCTTATACCCTAGATTTCCTTGTACTGGAGGAGCTGGACTTTTTGAACGGCTGCCTAAAAGCCCCCCCCGTCCGCAAGGAGCTCGAGGGTCAGCTCAGTGCCCACGCTTCCGCGCACGAGGTGCCTTGGGTCCTAGATATAATGAAGCTTACCACCTCCTATGCCCGCATCACACGAGAAGAAGAAGAGCTATGGGACATTGATGTGTCTTTGTACCTTGCAGAGGAAACCTCAGTCAGTGCTAACTACACCCCACGGACGGCTTCCGGAGATCTTCTCATCAAGTTGGGCCACGACTGGTTAAATCAGAGAGCGCTCGAAGGACTTTTTGCGTACACCAAGACTCTGTTCACAGGTAGTGATTCTTCCTGGAGAAAACAGGAAGCTTCGCTTTACCTGCTCAACATGCTCGTCAGCGACTTCATAGAGAGCGGAAAACCCGTGTCTCCGGAGATCACCCAAGCCTATCTCGAACTAGTCAACTACTCCATTAACCAAGCTGATCGACCCCTCCTCAGGGGCAGGGGTTATCTGCTTGGTGGGCTACTCGTCCAATGCAATGGCCTGCTCGCGGGACTGATGGATCGGACTATCGAAGCTATCACCGCGGAGGAGTCTGAGCTGGTCCAAGTAGCTTGCATAAAAGCTGTCGAGGGTTATATAAAGGGCGACGGCCAGGGTAACAGCCCCGGCCACAATCCGGAGACGCAGGCCAAGGTGGTTAATGCTATCTCGCAATGGATATCAGGAAAGGACATGACCGATATCGCGGAGGCGGACGATCTGCTGGTGACACTAGCGGAGGCCCTTCGAGCAGCGATCTTCATCGACACGAGTGTCGCTGTGTCGAACAATTTCTCCGCCCTAGATTTACTCTTCTTAATTGCAAAGCATGGTGCGACAAACTGGCAGGTAAGATACCATATGATCCATCGGCCAAGGTTCTACATCATCCCCGGCTTCTCCACTTCCTTATTCTCCGTCAAAGAATCTTGCTAAAATAGGTCCTTCCGATAGGTGACGATGATGATCTGTGAAGCCTTCGAGGATCTCGTCCAGAGGATGCCAGACGCCGCATCGTATCAAGCTCTGTGTGAAAAAGTGTTGCCTTCATTAACCGGCGCATTCGACGTGGCTAACGTCACCTCGGATGACCCGTTGGTCACTGTACGTCTCCCCATGCTTCCACGTCATAACGGCCACTACTGGTACGATACGATGGGAAAGGACTGACCGCTATCTTACTATAGTTCGCAACCGAACTGATGGCCTCGCTTACCCAATATGGTTCTGAACCGCTTCCTCATGGCTTCGTTGCCACAACTCTCCCCAGGTTGACCAAGCTGCTTATGGAATATAATGAAGGCGAGATTTTGCGACCGGGAGCCGAATCCGTGAAATATCTCCTTTCTCATGACCATGAGCAAATGTTCAATTACCGCGACGAGAATGGAAGGTCTGGGCTGGAGGTTTGCTTGCATATCATTGATCGTCTCCTCGGACCTAACGTGCAGGATAACGCTGCTTCTGAGGTCGGTGGCCTTGCGGCTGAATTGGTTGAGAAGGCCGGCCACGAGCGGCTCGGTCCATTCTTGCCTCAGCTGCTCCAGGCTGTCGCGACCCGCCTGGTCACGGCTGAAGCTGCCCCTTTCATCCAATCGCTCATACTCGTCTTCGCAAGGTTATCCCTGGTCGGAGCGCACGATGTCGTCAACTTCCTCAGCACCATTGAGATTAATGGCCAAAGTGGTTTGCAGGTGGTTCTCAGCAAATGGTTAGAGAACTCGGTCAACTTCGCCGGATACGAGGAGATCCGACAGAAGTAAGTCTTAGAAAAGCTAAATGATGGCTCTATACTGACAGAGTCGACAGCGTCATCGCCCTTTCGAAGATCTACAGTCTCAACGATGCCCGTGTAGCACAAACTATGGTTAAGGGTGAACTCATAGTGCCGAAGAGTGATAGGATAATGACCAGGTCGCGTGCTAAGCAAAACCCAGATCAATACACGATCATCCCGGCGCCGCTGAAGATCTTAAAGGTCCTGATCGAGGAGCTCCTGTCGGCTTCGGGCGCGCAGAGCGCCTCCGTGGCCGCGGCGGCTGCGGTCGCCGAGTTCGCGGACGAGGACAACGACGACGACGGCTGGGAGGACGACCCGGACACGGTGGACCTTAGCCTCGGGGGCACTAAGAACGGCCTGATGGGCTACTTCGACCAGAGCAACCTGCGCCACCGGGACGACGAGACGCAGGCATACCTCACCGAGTTCTTCGTCCAAGCGGCGCGCGACAACGTGGCCGGCTTCGGCGAGTGGTACAACAACTTGACGGACGAGGAGAAGGAGAAGCTAAGCCAGATGGCAAACGCGCAGCAGCAGTCCTAGGGTGGCCAAGCGGCAGTCGGCGGCCGCCGTCACGCAAGCCGTCTGTCGCGGACTCGGGCCCGAGTAACTATGTTGTGCCGTTGAGCTTTTCTGGAGGTCCTGGGTTAGAGGCCCAAGCCGGCCCATCGATCAGTCGGAAGCGTGACTTCCTTCCCGCGTTGATTCGACATTGGCGGCCAGGCCATCGAGGAGTTGCTCCTTTCTATCGAGGTCACTTCCCATCCTCTGAAGCGCGAACCGGGGGTGGGCGAGCTCCTTGAACAGGGGAATGACGTCGCCGACAGACTGTACAGTTTTTCCCGTCGAACTCACCTGGTGGGCGACCGAAATGTCTGGTTTAATGCGTCCATAAAATAAAAACTCGAAAGCGCGAAGAGGCATTGTTGCTATAGGGAAGGTAGCGGTGGCGGTGGCCTTCCGCCTTGATTCGAGCCCAGCCTGCCTTTGACTTGCGTTGGTGGGTATAATAGTGAAAATTGATTACGCCTTTTTTTGCATGTTTTTGCATGGACGGTACAACTTCGTGACCCGCCCGTCGGGCTTGTTTTTCTACTCTTCTACGTGACTGGATTCGTCCGAAGTATACGCGCGAAGGATGGTAGGAATGAATAGAGAGCGAATAATGACGGTAGTAAGATGTACAGTGCCAGTAACATGAGAATACCAAATCGCTAATAGGAGTAAGCGCTCGAAAGCACTCGAGAACCCGGGTATGGAACCACAGCAATTCCCTCCGCACTCCTCTGACGTTGGTCCTAATACCGGTACGAGTAATGATAGTGTAATTCAATGCAAGCGTGGATACATATATTACAGCAACTTCGAGTCCCTAACACTCCCTTTTCGAACTCTCATTTCCGTCGTAACGTCGTGCAGTCTCGTTCCCGTCCTATTGGATAGATCTGTTCATTCCCAACGCCAGACACCTTTTCCTGCCCCCTTCCTTGTCGAACCCCTCCTTTTCGTTTCCTTTCTGCGATTGCGCACGAGCGGTCGACGGGATTGGATCAGATAAACCCACCGCCGAATCCACCGCCGCTACCACCGCCACCGAACGGCCAGCCCCCGTTCCCGCCCGGTCCGCGGCCGCCCAGCCTCGGCAGGCCGCCGGGACCCAGGGGATCGTACCGCGCGCCCGGCGGCACCTGGGGGTCGAAGTCGTCGCCGCCGGCACCTCCTCCCGGTCCACCGAACAGCGGGTCGTCGAACGTGGGGTGCATCCCGCGCCCGCCGCCGGGCCGCGGCAGTCCCCCTCCCCACCTACCCGCGCCCGGACGGAGCGGGTCGTGCGGGCCCAGAGGGGGCGGGTTCAGGTCGTCCTCGCCGATGTTCCCGAAGGGCGTGCGCCCGGGTTGCGGGAAGCCGCCGCCGCCACTACTGCGCGGTGGACGATTGATGTCGTACGGGTCCTCGAAGCCCGGCGGCGGGAAGTCGCCCGCGGGGACGGGGTTGCGTGGCGGCGGCGGGTTCAGGGGGTCGTCGAAGGGGTATGGCTGCGCGGGGCGTGGCAGCAGGTCGGGCACGGCGGGCTGGCGCGGGGGCCTACGGGCAAAGTCATCGGCGTCGTCGCGCGCGGCGCGGTCATCGGGGGATTCCTCCTCGTAGCCTTCCTTCTGCAGCGACGGCAGGAGCTTCTGGATGATGTTGACCTTGATGAGGGCGGCGAGGTCCGCGACGCGGCTCTCGGAGATCATGACGTCGCGCAGCTTGCGCCGCAGGTCGGAGCGGTCCTCCTCGGGGGCGCCGCCGGCGTTTTTGTTGTTCTCGCTGGCGGGGGTGATGCGGACGGGAAGCGCGGCGTTGGAAACGAAGTCCCGGATGGTGATCTCGAGGCGGGCGATGCGCTCGTCCTGGACGGCGAGCCCGCGGATCTCGGCTTTGCTGCCCATGCGGTCGATGCGGATGACGAACCGCAGCGCCGACTGCTGGTGCGCGTACACGAAGGCGTACGTGTTGAAGGAGGCGTTCCAGTTCGGCGGCAGGCGAGGCGCGAGCTCGTGGCACCGCGCCTCCTCGATCTTGTCCTCGTCGAAGCCCAGCAGGCGGAAGTCGAGCGCCACCATGCAGGCGTGAGTGAACAGGGCGATGGCCTCGTGGGAGCTGCTCAGGTCGGACGTCGTATCTCCCTGGGCGTGGGTGGGCAGCGCGTCGGCCATCCTTTGCAGGATAGCCGTCGGGCTGAGTGGGTTTGTCGACATGGTGCCAATAGGACACTGGAAGTTGGAAAAGCTATGCAGTATTTGAAGACCAGTTGTTCTGTTTGAAGTGGTAGGTGTTCGATGAGAAAGGGGGATTGTTATAAGTATATGTGAAGGAACAGACAGTTGGTTACAGTTATGTAGGGAGTTCTGACTGGGTTAGGAAGCCGATGTCACAATGGAGTCATCAGTTGCTGCCTCCATGAGGGCCAAGAAGGAGCTCCCTTGAAGTACCTTTACATAGGTACGTAATTCTAGATAAGCATTTATGAGGGGTATGCGGACTTAGCGGGGTAGCTGACAAACTTATCTATGGGCTTAACGCCACCATAAATTATTATAGTCGGGAGCAGCTGTGCAATGACGAAATGGCCACAGAGTATATCCATCTTCGTATATTCATACTTTGTGAGCATTACAATCAAAACGATATTGTCGTCAAGTTTGCCATATTCTACCTATTAAAGAGATTATATTCTTACTAACCAACAGTGCATTGCAAAAACCAGGTTCAATATCTGCTATTGATTCTCTTATTGACCCCTGAATTGGACCATCCGGCTGACTAGGCACCTAGGTAGCTCAGCCCTACGGCCTTGGCAAAGACCTCCTGGTAAACGCCAAGAGACTGCATATGAGAAACCCTGCCCAATCTGGTGGATTACTTCAAGGGATTGCGAGATGACCAGGTAGCGCGGCGCAGAGTCACTATGAGCTCCCATCTAACGCAGAATTTCACCTTCAATGTTAACTCGATTCAATGTGACCAACAAGGTCAAATTCCCACATCATGAGCCGAAAAGGGAGATGCATAATCATCAAAAGTATTAAAGGGGGTCTAGGCGAAGGCGCACCTGTGTCTAGTGTTTATATCGAACCGTTAAAGACACCCCTTTGGCCGTAAGTACGATCTTATGGCAACATCCACCGGTCAGCGCGCAGTCCCATAACAACGTCATTATAACAGCGCGCTTAAAGACTTACCTTCAACTCAGCGCCGCCATCATCGTCATCATCATCATCATCATCATCCCCATCCTCGTCATATTGGTCTTCCTCATCGCTGTTCTCCTCGCTCTCAAGCAAAGCGCCCTCATCAGTATCCGCATCACTGTCCTCATCCCCTTCCACGTTATCTTCCTCATCACACCCGGCACCATCATCCTCACCCTCCAAATCACTGCCCCCACACCCCCGAAAATCAGCAACCGGCTCCTCCCCCACAGCCTCGTCGCAGGTCTCGGCGGTGAGCCCGCCCCCGAATATGAGGGGCCCGAGCTCGCAGAGCGCGCACGCCTCGTCGGGGGACACGCGGTCGTAGTGGGTCCACTCGACGCCGGTGCGGCAGAGGCCGCGGCGACCGCGTGCGCGCGCCATGCGGCACGTGTGGCCCGGCACCGCATGGCGGTCCTTGAAGATAATACTGCGGCAGCCTCCGGAACTGGCCCGGTTGTTGTAGTTGCAGCATCGCACGTTCCAGCATACGCCCGTACACATACTGTTTCGTCTTTTTCTTTTCCTGGAGGTAGAAGAAGGTTAGGGGCGTAAGCAAGTTGGTAACCAGCTAGCTACCTATGTAGCTCTGGAAGCGGGTGTTGTCTGGATGGATCGGATAACAGTTCGCATAAAGTAGGTGCTAGAATGAGAGAGAGATCTGGTTCGAAGCCCGGCTTCGGATACTTTTCTTGTTGAATAAGGGCGTGTGAGAGTGAGGAGAATAGACGTGACGAAAAAGAAGAACCCGCCGTCTAATTTTCCGTGCGACTTGGCGATGTTATTATTTTCTCCACCGGGAAAGAAGCCGCCGACAAGGCCATTTTATCTATTGTCCCCTTTATGGGCCGTCTTTATACCCTATATGGAACACGTAGCTTGTAAGGCCATAGTAGACAAGGTGGGTGCCTTTGAACCACCTTAAACAATCGAACTTGCTTCGGTCCACAAGCAGGAGAAAAGAGCGGTCCAGATAAAGGCTTGCTGCATTACAAAGACGCAACAAAGGAACCATACTATCATAGATATCACATGGGATACAAGGCTTTGTTCTAGGCAAAAATGGTTTTGCGAAGGGAAAACAATCGTATTAAGGGTGATTCGTCCCTAATCCAGAGAAAGAAGCGCCTATGGGCGCACTGCTTCCTATGCAGTTCCTCGAACGCCTCGCAGATGCTAGAGGAGAAACCATATACCAATCCGGAGACCCAATAACATTATCATTAGTGAATGGTGCCCCTTACGATGCCTGTCCGTTATGTACCTGGAAAGAGATACCTCGTCCGATAAAACCCCTGAGAGGAGCGGCGAGAGTGCTTATCGATAGGCTCTCTGTGCCGAGGAGGAATTTTTGGTAAGGGGATACGGTACCCCCTATGACCTCTCGAGGGTGATGGCTTCGCGCAAGCCTGGCTCTAAGGGTGCCGTTATGTAGGAGAGTACGAAAAGGGACGCTATATGGACCACACCACCTGTACCCTATAACGGAATGACCGCCGTTCTCTCGCCTGACAAAAGTAAAAAGAATATTGAGCCCGAAAATGCCTGTGCGTAAACGCCTACCCAGAACCTAAATCGCCCAGGCTTTATTCCACAGTTTACCTCGAAGCAGACGCCATAAAAAGAGAGAACAGAGAACCGAGACGCAGAGAAAAAAGTTAAAATGTGCTGTTCTCTTCCGGGTTGGCAGATATGCTAGGTAGAATACCTAGACGCCATGGGTGTCAATCCTGTAACTCTCACCCATGGCAGCTTTGCATCGCAAGGACCAAGAAGCTGAAAGGTCAAATGATGCAGGTCGGAAATCAAGAATGCTCAATCACATGGACCATGCTGCCGGTTCATAACCCAAAATGAGCGACCCAGGGTCGTGAGGCGATGGCGGGCTATAAAAAGCCTTGAAATCGAGTCATGTAAACCAAACCACTTACGCGTGGTCTAAAAATGCAATTGGAAGTCGCGAAGTTCCTGGAGAAATTGGGTTGAAAGATGAAGCGGAACGATTGTTGGTCCAAAACCGACAGAATCGAATTACCAGCGACGGCTAGACGTGTTGTTAGTAAGATACTATGTAAGCCGAGAGGATAGCGCCTAACGCTTACCTGTAAGCCTCGTGCACTTTTGTTCGACGACTTCTGTTCTTTTGTGTGACATCATCGAATTGGCGTTTGGGCGGCTCCTTTTCCGTGTCACTATCGTCGGTCGAAGCCCCGTTCATGCCGAGTAGTTCAAGTTCTCTTGGGGTCAACGGCGAGTCAATCTGTGCATGGAGATCATCTAATGACGACCGGCGGCTGTTTGGGCGGCTGTTGTGGCGGCCCCCATCCCACCCACTCTTAGAGCTCTGTCTGCTAGACGGTCTGCTGTGCGGGGATGCTTGGCCAAGCGGAGGTGCATCATGATCATCCCGGTTTGTCACGTTGCATTGGCCGTTGGGAGCACCGTTTATCCGCTCATAAATTGTCTCCTTGGTATGTGGTCTGCCTGAGGTATCTATTGCCGGGAGAGTCTTCCGAGTTTTGGACAAATGCGATTCGATATCGTCAAGTCGTGTGCCGCCGGTTTCCACAACCTCGCCAGGTTCTGGCGCTAGATCAGAATCATCGACTGAAGTCGCAGCCGTCGTAGACAGCTTCGCAATACGTTGCTCCATAGTGCCCTCCATGACGCTGTTCTTCATAATGGGTGTATGTCTGGTTCCATCGTGTCTGTCATGAACACTCTGACGTTGTCCATCACGAGAATCATGTCCCGCAGGTCCGAATGAATCGTTGCGTTGATCATTATAATCCAGTTCTTCAGGAATCTCTCCGGGTTCAGGTGACGCATGCTTATATCGTTTATTGTCACGCTCGCGTTCCTCACGGAATTCTAAATAACGATTTTGCGTCCGGGCGCCAGTAGAGTCGTCTTGAACCTCTACCCATCTTCTCTTGCGGTGGATATCTTGCTTGTGGCGATAACTGCGGTCAGCATCACTATGCTTTTCGCCGGGCCATCGGCCATTCCCATTTGGTTCACTAGCTTCAAAGCGACCAGCTGCGTATCGAGTACCATTATGTGGGCCATGGCTTTCAGAGCTTGCATAATGCCTACCAATTTCAGGTAGACCATCGATTTGCTGCGGTGTTCTGTCCCAATGGCCATGATGGCGATCATAATCAGGCTGTCTGTTGGGATACCGACCATTCCCACGTGCCTTGTGAGGATACCCATCGACATTGGACGGCCTGCCTTGGTGTCGGTTAAAGTCCATTCTGCCCCTGTAGCGCCTGGTAATCTGCCCTCTTCTGTTGTGTTGGTTACGTGAGTGCGTCCATGCTTCTAGGGCGGATTGGTATTTGTAGATCGCGTTCGGGTGGGAATCGCTTGTCTCTAACAGCCCAGGATGATACTGCATATAACCCCATTCCTTTGTATCTCGGATGCTCTGGGAAAAGTCATCGACGTTATCAGTAGTGATGTACTTAGACTCTATGGCGACCGCGCCGGATAAATGTGGGTTTGGGATTTTGTCCACCCATTCTGTAGGCAGGGGTACAGCAATAGGAACTAAAGGATTTGCGTTAGTGCTTGGCGAAGGCTCTTGGAAAATCTTTTCGTAGTCCCAATCCAAATCGTCATCGCTAGCATCTGATTTGGCAGCACTTCCATGTCCGCCACCGACGTGCTGGTGGTCTTGCGAGCTGTGTTCCACCAGTTCTTCTTTACCAGTGGCGCTGGGTTGGGGTGAGGCCATAACTGACTGGGGTCCTCTGTTCTGAGGATCATCGAGTTTGGGAAGGCTGTAGTGATGACGTGGACGATCATAGTTACGATGAGACCACTCATGCCTTGTCCGTTGGTCGTACCCCTTATGCGGCTTTCGCCCCTTTCGATCACCTGGTCCGTGTGGTCTTTCGTCCCGGTTTGCGTAAACTGCAGACTGCGTCTCATTAGGGGAGTAAGACGCACCCCATGGACTTTGATGGTCATTGTACGGCCGATTTTGGGGAGGTTCACTGGGTGGGTAATAATGTTGATGAGGCGAAGGATGACCATGAGGTGGTGGGGGATAGTACGGCTCATGGTAAGTTGGGGGATTAGGGCCCCATTGATGATGCGGAGGGGCGGGCGGTCCAGGAGGACCAGGAAGACCGGGATGACCGGAAACCCCAGGATAGGGGTACGGAGGCATCGGGGGACCTGGAGGAGCAGGGGGGGCCCCAGGAGGAGTCGAGTAAGGATAGGAATAGTGGTATGGCGGCAGTTGACTGTACGGTGTCACGCTATATGGATGCGCTGGACCTGGAAGGCTACGTGACCCTGGTACTCCATACCCTCTGTAGGCATCAAAGGAAGTTGGCTGTGCAGTGTGCAAGGGGATTTCAGGGATTGGACTATAAGGAGGATAACCCGCCTGGGCCGCCGGCGGGTATGGATGTCCATGGCGAGGCGCATAACTGTTCACAGATGATCTGTGGTCCATTGGCACAGGGTAACGTGTAATGACGGGCCCTTTGTGACGCTTATTAGACGAGAACGCGTCGCTTCCAGCACCATTGCGTGACTGACGCGCCATTGAAGCCTCCAAGCCGCTGAATTGAGCTTTGGTCAGCAGAGAAGATCATGGTGGAGGATGGATGTTGGAACTTGACATATGGGATAAAGAAAACAGTAATGTTTATGTATAGCGAAAGAACGACCACTTACGCGGGAATCTGACGGGCAGGTTCAGGACAAGCAGTGAAAATGTGACCTCTCATGCCACAGTTGTAGCATGGGCGTTCATTGTCCGTGGGTTCACGGCCCGGTGCTCCATCTGCCATCTTAATTTCAAGAGGCAACCACAGCGACAAGACCTATGGCAATGAGCGAAACTTAACAATAAAGAGTTGAAGTATGCCTCGCTGAAATCTCGGGGGTCTAGAGCTGAGTTTTTTGGTTAATATGTGATCGACAACATGAACGCAAGGCACAACAACTTGAATATGCCCGTCAGAGTAGAAAGCAGCTATCCGAATTAGGGAAGAGGATATAATACATATCTGGGGATCGGCAACCAAAGTGATCCTCAATTTAAGAAATTCAAATTGAGAGAATGGATGCAAAGTAGGAAAGAATAAGCTTGCCAAAGTTAAGAAGAGCAGATGGTCGGAGAAAGATTCGTTCCTGCTCGCGTTGAGTAGCGCAGTTTGATGTCCAAGAAGGCCAAGAGGTCAAAGAGAGAGAGAGAGAGAGAGAGCGGGAGGTTACGAAGACTTGTTCGCGCAACTATTCACTAGAAAGAAAGATTAGATAGTGTAAGTTTTCACAATTAAAGGCGTTGCTAAGCTTTCTCAGAATCGAAGTTTAAACTCACTGGTGTCAAGGTGTTGCACTTGGGTCCTCTCCTGGATTCCGCCTGACAACCATGAGTCCATCCACCCAAAACTGGCAAGCAACGAATGTTGTGAAGTCATGAAGCGTATCTCTCTCGGAATTGGACCTTGGCGATGTCGCATACCAAAAAGAAAATATCAATCTCTGCAGCCCGCGATGCTTTCTATGAATTGGGCTGAAATCCGAGGTGAGACGGGAGGATGGACACCGATGTAGTTGACATGCTCAATTTACGAGGTACCACACTCAACAGCAGCAGTGGCGGCTAAACTTCGGACCGACCGATATGCAGCAGAGGAAAGAAACCTCCAAAGATGGTTCAAGAGGCTTGACAAGCAGCCCACGGGTCTTTACAAAAGTATTCAAGGCAAGATACAGTGGTCATTTCGCATGAAGACACCACAGCTGTGCCATAGGGGGCTTTTTCAAGATAACTTTATTTGACAACAGCAGCAGCAATACTTGCTGCACCTGAACAACAGAATGGCCTCATCTTTATGAATGATACTACTCAAAGCGAGACGGAAACAGAAACCGAAGACGAGCAATGGAAATCACCAATAAGGTCCGATGATGCATATATATCTCAAAGAAAGACGGAACAGGGACATGTATTCCAGTATGAGTATACTGCAAGTAGTTGTAGTTCTCTGACCTCAACCGTGTTGAAGATGTGGCCCCCCGTGGAAGATAGACATCTCCATATAATTCTTGGGAAGATGGCCGTAGAAGAAGAGATATGCGGTGTCGACATAAGGAAACAGGAGCAAACCCCGAGGCGGCGGGTTTTCCATATAAAGATGCTTGGAAAAGGATGCAAAACCAGCGTTGCTCAGAGATTGCCTAGCCTAGCTTCAGGCTCTAGTATTCTTTCTCACCATTTGGGGACAGTGTAGAATGTGTATGATCCGTTATAAGGGCATGTATGCCATGTAACGAACAGCCGTCAAGTGCAGTCCCATCTTTAGGGACTGGATTCCATTTGCGTTTAAAAGTTGAAGGGTTTGAAGTTGACTATCGGTAGAAAATCCGTCCTCCGAAGAACCACAAGTGCGGTCTCAAGGGTCCCACCGCTGCGGCTATGCCTTGCCACTTTCCATGATTAGCGCCAGAGGAAGTAATACATACACCCCCCTCCCCCCGTCTGATACTGATAAGGCTATCGATATTGATAGTGGGCGGTGATGGCACTGATCCCTGTAGGTGTTGTTTTACGGTTCCCTGGTGATGGCAGCGTATCGCAGCATCTCCAGGTTTTCCTCCAGGAGGCCCGTGCATTCCCGTCCCTCCCACCTAGACTAGCACTCAACACCAGGCTTGCATATGCCATCGACGTAGTGCGACGCTGTGGCGGTTGGGACAAGTTGTCATATCTCCCCTAATCTGCTTACATATCCGTTCGGGACCATGACCAGGGATTAGAAGACGGCCCGCTTCCATCTCTTTTAATTTCTTTTCAGCGTCTCTACCACCACCCAACAAAAGGCGGATGTCCTCTACCTACTAGGGGCATCCCACCCACAGAGAATACCACCGAACGGAAGAACGAGTTCGACATCCTCTCCGGCTCCATGTGAGACTGCGCACTACTTTTCCCATCCTCGAAATGTTTGCGGATTCTCCAAGCTCCTCACTCGACTTTGCATTCCCTCGGAGCAGAAGGAAGCCGACTTCGCATCTGTGCGGCCCGAGAGCGCCATAGCCTGCCTGCCTATACTCGAATCGATTTCTGGCGATCTCCTTGCTGAGAGCCACTTAAGCGGCCACCATGCCTGGCCTTCCGGGTTAGTCCTATGAGAACTAAAAACGCTTTCCACTCAGATCGACTAACGATCGTCCCCGTATAGCCTCGGTCGATCTGGATGAGTGCATCTCCCGATTATACAAGAAGGAGCTCCTGGCCGAGTCCGTTATCGAAGCAATATGCGCGAAAACGAAAGAGCTCCTCATGCGGGAGAGCAATGTGGTACACGTTCGAGCACCCGTAACCGTGGTCGGCGACATACACGGCCAGTTCTACGATCTCATCGAGATCTTCAAAATAGGAGGCTGGTGTCCGGATACAAACTACCTATTCTTAGGTAAGTCTCCCATCAGTCGGCGGTGGTGCAACTCACTCCCCTCGGATACACCCGCTAAGACTGGCCTTTGTTCCCAGGCGACTACGTCGACCGCGGCATGTTCAGCGTTGAGACGATATCCCTCCTTGTGTGCCTGAAGCTGCGATACCCGAACCGCGTGCACCTGATCCGCGGCAACCACGAGTCGCGCGGCGTGACGCAGTCGTACGGGTTCTACACGGAGTGCTCACGCAAGTACGGCAATGCTAACGTGTGGCACTACTTCACCGACATGTTCGACTTCCTAACGCTATCGGTGGTGATCAACGACCAGATCTTCTGCGTCCATGGCGGGCTGTCACCGTCAATCCACTCGATTGACCAAATCAAAATCATCGACCGGTTCCGGGAGATCCCGCACGAGGGCCCGATGGCAGACCTCGTGTGGTCGGACCCGGACCCGGAGCGTGACGAGTTCTCGCTGAGCCCGCGCGGCGCGGGCTACACGTTCGGCGCGCGCGTTGTTAAGAAGTTCCTCGCCGTCAACGGCATGACGCACATCCTGCGCGCCCACCAGCTGTGCCAGGAAGGGTTCCAGGTGCTCTATGACGACCACCTGAGCACCGTCTGGAGCGCCCCTAACTACTGCTACCGCTGCGGCAACATGGCCAGCGTCCTCGAGGTCAGCGACACGGGCGAGCGCTTCTTCAACGTCTTCGCCGCCGCCCCCGAGAATGACCAGCACAAGGACGTCCAGCCCGGTGGAGAGAAGATGGCCGACGGGAACTCCATCCCGGATTATTTCTTATAGTGACGCCCGGAACACTATGGGTGGCGTGGAGCATATTTGTTACGTATGGATGATGATGACGATGATGGCGCAGTGGGCGTGTTGTAAAAAATATGAATAAGAGGCAGCAAAGCAAGGGATGTTGTCGAGATATTTTAGCCATTCAAAATACCCCCATTTCGTTTTAGCACTCGTGGTCTGCCTTCGTTTGCAGTATTCATGTGTTCTTAAACCGACATTTCTCACAAAGGAACCTTTTCACGTATTTATATTATTTTTCACGCTCATCATAGCTTATAGTTCCTTCACCCTCGCAGATTTGAAGTGTGCGTGTCTCATGTAAGTTAAATTTGTCAGAAGGGTCTAAGCAGAACCATCACATTGCACAGCAGCACTTGAGCATCAGTGATAATGGTCAACGACTTTTGTGTATTCATAGAGCCTGATTACCTAACTCGGAGGACTCGCAAAATGACAAGAGATCCTTGAGCCTCCAGAGTGCGACTATCCATAGGACCCGGGTGGGAGGTCAGGGTCAAAGTCAAGTCAAGTGAAGGAGCAATCCCCAAGAAGAACAAGGAGGGGAAAGCCCTTACCCAACCACCAGTGACTGGAACCAGCCCTCCGCCGAGACAGAAACCTCAATCCACCCTACCTAGGTAGCCCTCCCTGCCAAGCCAGCGAAGACGGTGGCTCATCTATCTAATGCCTCTTGGGGTAACTGCTAAACTCATCCAGGGGGCGACCAAAATCGAAATCAAACCAAATCCACTGCTGAAATTTTTGAGACTCGCCTGCCGTAATGCTCGTCCATCATCATCGTCATCGTGCAAAATTCAGAACCGGGTGATGACCTCTCACCGCGCCATCCATCGAGATCCACCGCAAATGTGCCCACACAAGCCAGATTCTTCTTCCCGTGAGGGTCGTTTTCGGAGACCTGCCGTCGAAAAAGGGCAAGGTCCCCTTCGGATACCCCGTAGAGATCAAACCTAGCCCAAGTGCTTACCAGTCCTTGGAGATGTCGAAGCTCCACTCGAACTGCAAGTGAGTCTTCTTGTCATCGTCGACGAAGCTCGAGATGGCGTTATAGTGGCCGCGGGCCAACATGCCGGAAGGAGCATCTTCCTCTTGGACTAGACACACCATGTATTAGTATATATGTTTCAATGTGACTAAGAGAGGTAACTCACATCGCTTGGTGTACAGCGGCTGCTTGTCAGTGTTGGGGGCATAGCTTCCCTATTTTCCCGCTCACGTCAGCTATCATCTCAGGAAAAATACGTGAGAGGACGTGAGATACTCACCAGCATCTCAGAATCCTTGCCGACCTTGAGACCCTTGCGCTTGACGACCTGGACGTACTGCAGGCCGCTGAGAATCTCGTGCTGAACCTTGAACGTGGCGACCATGGTAAACTTGGAGCCCTCCTTGATCTTGAAGGGCTTGTCCTTGAGCGTCTGCTCGCTGCCGGGCTTGGACAGGTCGATGGTGACGGGGTCGCGTCCGGGCGACTCCATGGTCAGCGACTGGATGATGCAAACGCGGGGGTCGTTGGGATCCGAAAGATCCTTGCCGCCACCGAGACCGAGGGACTGCTTGTATCGCTGCAGGGATTCGTCGTTTTCATCTAGAGTCTTCTTGTTAGGCAAGATGTGCTTCTCTGTCTTGAAATGTGAAATGACATCTTCTTGAGCTTGGGGGTTAGAAGAAGAAGGGTCTGCAGGGCTGCTCGTGACTTTGACTTCCTCGAAGTAGTGGATTCCAGGGAGGCCTCTACAAGTCATCTCAGGATCAAGACCCGAGTCAGATGAAGAGTCGTCATCATCGTCACCATGGTCTCGCTGAAACCAATTCATGAGGCGCTTCAGAGGGTTCTCACGAGGGGTGGCACGTCCACTTGGACCAGTGATGGTAGTAGTGGTACCGAATTGGGGAGTTTCCTGTTGAGAATGAGCAGTCAGGAAAGAGAAAAGGCTCTGTTGGACACTAGGAACCAAAGTTGTCGTATCTTGGGTACTAGGTCGACCATCCAGTTGAGAAGCAGCATTGCCACTGGAGCTCAAACGTTGGAGAAATCGAAGTGAGCCAGTCATGGTAGTAGGCAGAGAGGAAGAGTTCGACTGGCTCGAGCCGCGAGGGGAGATGATCGGTGACGGAGACATGAGATCAGCGTGCGGATGAGCTGCTGTGGTGTCGTGCTTTCTTCGCAGATGGAAATTTGATGCAAATCGCCGTAAAGAGTGAACGCCTTGAGCAGTAGGCAGCTGGTGATGCAGATTGACGTTTGACGCAAATCTTCGTAGACGATGAGGTCCTTGAGCAGCAGGTTGCAAATCCGGAAGGGTGTGATGCTGAGACAAACCCAGCAGGGGACGATAGTGAGGTAAATCCGGAAGGGGGCGATGGATTGGCAGCTCCGGAAGAGGACGATGATAATCTGGCGCGGCTGAACCTTCAGGAAGAATGTTCGGGATCGATGCGATTTTTCGAAGCGCCCTAGTCAGCCTGTTACGGACAGCATTGGGTGATTGGGCATGAGATGGACCCGCGTTCTCCTGAGGATTATCCATTGTGGGCTGTGCGTAAACAATGCGCTGAAGGAGTGTCGACGTGGAGGTTGAAATTAATATCGACAATACGCACACGAAGCTGTTGACGATGTAGAGGAGATTGATGTCGACATGTAAGAAGCCGACAACAATATGTGAAGGGGTTAAGCAAGTCGACAATAATATGCTGAAGAAGTCGACGACGGGGGTGTGGACAAATTGCCAGGACTGAGCATAAAAAAGGTCGTCGACATGTGCTCAAGGAAACGCCCACCATATCCAACTTGTTGGCAGATAGTAGCCGAAAGTACACCACCGAGGGTATAAGGACAGAACAGAGTTGAATAATCACCGTTGCCTCATCACCCCTCAACACCCCTTTCCCCGTAGCATTGGCACCCGAAGGCAACCAATATCCCCACAGATCTGAGGATCAGGACTGCCAGGACCCGCGCTGCAACCTCGAGATAAGTTGCTGACCAAAGGCAACGCCAGAGTTGCGTAGCCCGCACGCTGGAAGACTGTGAAACGTTCTGGTATATTGCATACGCTTCCCAAGCAGTACAGTGAAGCCCTGGAGGATCTGGCTTCCTATATGCTGCATTTCCCGGGCGCCGGATGGCAAGGATGAGAGCCCCTTAACGGTCGAAAGCACTTGTGGACAGCAACCACGCCATTCATATCCACCATGAGAGCTCAAGTGGCCCTTCCTAAGCATCTCGCACAATCGATTCTGTCGTGTCAAAATGGTATACTCCTGCAACCTACCCTGCCTTCCCAACATGGCAACTACACAGCACCTAGGGCAAGACGTCCGGGTGTCTTTAACTGTGCCTGTCCCTCACCTGGCCACGTTATGACCAGGCTACGATGGCGAAATGCCATTGAAACAATAATGTGCAGTGGATTCACGACGGAAAGGACCAGATTATGTCAAAGGAAGAAAAAGTCTACACACCCATTTTCTGGTACTCTGCCAGGCTCTGCTTGGGCGCCGAGAGCTTATAGCCCTGGGTCTCCTCGGGCATCGTGTCCTCGTCGTGGGAAGCCATGGTTAACAGTAATTAATAATGATTCCGGAAAGAGTCGATTGTAAGGGAGGATCCGGCTTGATCTAAAGCGAAATGTCACCAACTACTACAATGAAGGTCTAGAACGATGGTATATTTCTGGAAGAAAGTCAGAACTGGCGGTGATGTTTCCTATTTCTAGGTGTGTTTATGTGGGGCAGAGAACGTCTCAGGAGGCGCTTGAGGTAGTAGTTTTTGTGGTGGGGTGGAATGGCCTCATAGGCTCTTGTGAGGGGTGGGACTGAGGGGTTCAAAACAAGATAACCTGTCACTCGCTGGATGCAGGTCGACCGTTGGCTGACAGCTGTAGTTGTCTATGGTCCAATTTGATTGATTCGTTCTGGTTATCACGATCCTGATCATTGGGTAGCGAAAGGTCTAATGTTAGGTACGAAGAGGTAAGTATGTAGGTATTCACGGCTAAAGGTGCAGTTTCAAAGAAAAGGAGAACGAAGATATCATAATACATGGCTCCTAGCCACCCTCCTAGGTATAGAAACACTTGATGAATGTCACAAAAATTGCCTAAGAGAGTAAATAAGGTATGGAAAAGTAATACAGATGATGATCCGAAAAAAGGCAACAAGTCAATAATAAACCATGAATCAACAGTTCTCTTGTAGGGTAATTGAGTCAGGGAGAATGGTCACATTCTCTCGGCTCTATATATAAGAAGACAAGGCTAAAGGGAAGGGGCATAGATGTCATAAAATCCTATAATATGCATGTGTAAAGTAGCTGTTTACAATGACACCCGTGGACCTTGGCAATTCTATGATATAGGTAACTCCACGTAAATTGAACAATCAGGCTTGAAGGCTATCAGAACTGAAGTATAAAGCTCTGTGTAGTATGTAGTTGGGTTAATAGTCATATGTGTACCTACCTCAGATGCAGCATGAAGTGTTAGCAAGGAAGCAGCAGAAGAACTTCGTAAAGCGATCGTTCTATTCGCCAAATCCAGATACAGTGTTGAGCCTACAGTTATCAGGGGCTGTCAGGTATCATTAATACACGCACAGGCCACCCCTAAGAGCTCGCTCAAGTTGGCGTCATCACGTGATGATTCAATTACCACGCGTCTAAAATAAGGAAGTCTTAGACGGTGCTAGAAAGTCGGACAAGCCGACTATATACACCGTGCATGGCCTCCCTTCCAGAAGCTCCACTAATGTCCAAATGAAGGATATCTCAAATAGTGTAACAGCCAAATTAGGTTACAATAATGAGTGCTTAATCCTCAAGAGGAGTTGAAATCAATATTGTCGGGGATTGGTTGTCACGCTTTGATTGGAAGGAACCTCGGAAAATTGGGGGCCAACTAACCAATTTCGTGACCAAGCCAATACAGCGGCTCCCCCCAGACTCCTGGACGGCCCCCTGTATGTACCGACATAGGTAGGTCGGGTATCTCGCTCGTGTCCTTTTCCAGCAAAGCTCTCCATCAGTTCTTCCTGTCCCAACATCGTTTTTGACAGAAAACCCGCCTCAGCCCTCCAAAGACCCAGCGATACTTTTGCGCCTGGGTACCCGTGGTCGCGCCGACCAGCTCCTCAAACATCTTTATTATAATACCTTGCTTTTCCTAATTCCTCTGAATTTTGCCTGAGATATCAACCAACCTCCAGGTGCAGCCCTTTTTACCTAGTACATATTTCCTTAAGTTGAAGAGTTAAGTAAGTGTGACCCAACAACCCAGTTGCCAGACTCGCGCTCTGCTTCTCGCCCTTCTCTCGCGCTCATCGCCATCTTTTCCGCGCCTGCACCCCCCCAAATACCTATGATCGCGATTCGGTGCTATTTGCTAACTCATCCTTAAGCCGGTCATCAATTGTGCAATCTGCTTTTTAAAGACTTTAATACATCCTCCAGTCAACGCGCGCCTCTCTGCGGTCGTCGGTCGGAGACCCTCCTGATCCAGTCGCATCTCGTAACACTTTCAAACTTGGTCTACCACAATGGCTTCCTTACGACATTTACCCAAGAAGCATAACCCCCTCATGACGGAGGACATACCACCATGTACCACTTCAGCATCTCTTATTAACATTGGACAACTGGAAGCTAATCTTCGCTGCAGATGCGGAACTGGTCGCGCGCCGCCGTCTGGGCCAGACTCAGCTGACGCCTAAGATGGTAGCTGCTGGTGCCACGGGGGACGTGGATCCGTCAAGTCTAGGCGTCTTTGACTATGCGCATCTTCGAGCTCCTCTGCCAAAAGGTATTACGTCGGGAATCTTCAAGTCGTCGCCCAACTCCTACTTCTTGATGCGCCGAAGTCAGGACGGATACGTGTCCGCGACCGGCATGTTCAAGGCGACATTTCCCTACGCCGAAGCTATAGAGGAGGAAAACGAGCGGAAGTATATCAAGTCGCTCCCGACTACGAGCCCGGAGGAGACGGCCGGAAACGTTTGGATTCCCCCAGAGCAGGCCTTGGCTCTTGCCGAAGAGTACAAGATCTCAACCTGGATTCAAGCTCTCCTTGATCCTACAGACATCGCCGTCACCAATGCTCCCGACAGCCCGCCTAAGAAGATTACGGCGCCGCCTAAGTTCGATGGCGTTCCTAATTCGCAACTGTTCCTAGCGCCTCTTACGCCGTCATCAGTTCCGCGTAGTATGCGTAGTCGCCGCTCAGCAAGTCCCTCTAAGAAGCGCTCCATCGCCTCTCCGCGGAAACGATCTAGCAAGCTGTCGGCCTCGCAACATCATAGCACTGAGACTTCTGCTAAAGAGGGAGCCGAGCGCCTCACAAACGGTACTAAGACAGACGATGAAGCTTCAGTGGCTGCTGCTGAAGAGGTGTCTATCAAGACGGTTGAAAGGGAGCCCGCGGTCGTGTTTGCACCAGTCGAGGAGGAACCTAGGGTCCAGATTAGGTTCGGTGAAGAGGTGGCCTTCCAAGACGGTGTTGAGGTCAAGAACAGTGCCGTAGAGGTCGAGCTTCCCTTTGCCCAACAGCCCAGCCCTGAGGAAGCACAACGATTGATCGAGGAAGCGAGGGGGATGGTGGAGGCTGCGCGGGATGCGCGGGATGCGGACGAGGCCGAGGCTTCCGACAACAAGAGTAAGCGCAAAGTCGACGAAATGGCGACCGGCGAGGATGAGGACGACGAAGGTGAGGGCGATTCAAATGATGAAACCTCGGCGCAGCCCAAGTCCAAGAAGATGAAGACCGAAGTTCAGTTAAGAAAGGAGCGCGTCCGAAATCGGGCATTGGTCGGCCTCAGCGCTACCCTTGCGGTTGGGTAAGTTGGCGGTCCTTTTGTCGTACTGGAATCAATGCTAACGCCCAAGTAGTGCTCTAATTCCATACGTTATGGGCGTATTCTAGTTGGCGCACCGCTCTATATGTCGATACCACGCCATCACCTCGGTTCTCAGCTGCGAGGTCTTGAGAAGTATGTCAGTCTCACGGCGTTATTGCCAGAATTGTTTTTGAGAAGCCCGGTAGTCGCGAGTCTGTTTCACATACCCTGACAGTTGGGTTAGACCAGCTGTTCACATTCATATAAGGCTATACGAGATAGCTCCTGTATACACCAACCCCTTTCATCACCATTTGGCGGCTGCAGAGACTCGCGCAGCGAGGAGCCGGGCGAAATCATAATGAAGAAGAATATCACTCGTTCCTACAACAGGCGGCTGGACTTGGTCACCAACTTCCACGCGACGGCTACACCTGAACGCCTTCCCAAACGATGAGGTCTTTATTTTATGTCAAATATCCTCATGCAATAACTCCGTTCCCCAACGCAACGTATGAGGTCTAGTTTCTAGGGCACGGGCAACTAACTAGCTGATTCGGGTGCTTTACGAGAGATATAAGAAAAAGTACAAAAAACGGTGAACCGTTTGTAAATCATGACGCTCTATGCGTGTAATCCACGATCCGTACCTCGTACTAAGCCCTGATATAGGAGCAGAAGCGCGCATAATTGGACAGGTCGAAAGACGAAACTGCCCACAGCTACCGCCTCCTTCGCTCTCTTAGCCGAAATTTGATGGTCCAAGCTTCACCACCTGAATTCTCCAAATTTTCAACTTGAAAATCTCGTTTCTTGCCAACTCAATTCCCTTCTTCAGAGGCATTCCAATCTAGCAACTCGGTCCCTTCCAGACATAGTAGAAACGTGTGCTCTAGGGATGGAGATGGCTCGGCATATCCAGATATCGACATAATCAAGCATGTCACGCAACGTGCTCGAGTGCAATCAATCTCACGATGAAAGGATGGCTGGCGGCTGATTCCCTTGTTCAGTTGGGGAAGGCAACTGAATGCAGGTGCAAATCTGCTTAGAACCGGCAATGGCCGGCTTATTTCGGCAATGCGAATAAGCTGCAGTTGCTACCCCGCGGCTAGCCACGACCATCCACTGATGCTCTTCACCTGCTATTACAATACGCTCCTCATATGTAGCTGAGCGCGGCACGAAACCATCGGCGAGTGTCGTCTAGCCCGGCTGGTATTCTCCGGATCTGCTGTTCATAATGGTGGCATCTTCGATGACATGGGCCCTGCTCCGCGTCCAAAGACGGACTTTCTCCTCGACAGCAAGGCGGCTGCAGACTTATGGTTTTATCGGTTTGGGCCAGATGGTACGGTTCGAGTCTCAAGCTATGAAGTGTCACGTTCCCAGCTAATAGACTTGTTGCACAGGGTTACCAAATGGCCAAGAACCTCCAGTCGAAGCTTCCACCTAGCGACTCTATCCAGCTATTCGATATTAACAAAGATGCAATGCGTCGGCTATCAGACGAGATGCAAGAATCTCAAGTCGGCGGTGCTACCGTTCACCTTGCGGAAAGCGCAAACGAGGCTGCTAAAGAAGCGGTATGTATTCATTACACTTTATGCTCCCTTCATTCCGCTTCAATGATGAGTATGTTCTATCTATGATCTAAGTTGGGGCCGGTTTGCCGGTCTTGCAGTGATTATCATAACATTTTAAAGCCAATCCTCTGATGAAGCCGATACTATTACACTCGCCTCAGTATTCTTACTAGAAGGTCACATTTGTCCGGACTAACCCGCGACAGGACACGGTCATTACAGTGCTCCCAGAGCCTCAGCACGTTAAGGGTGTCTATGCCGAGTTATTGTCATCAGACCTGCCAAAGAAGAGCAGGATATATATCGACTGCTCAACGATAGACCCTTCCTCGTCACGTGATGTTTGTAAGTCAGTGGCGTCGGCCGGCCAAGGGCAATTTGTCGATGCTCCGATGTCCGGCGGTGTCGTGGGTGCCAAGGCGGGAACACTGACCTTCATGCTGGGTGCCCCCGATGAATTCGTGCCGATCATTGAACCTATCCTTCTGAGGATGGGAAAGCGAGTGTTGCATTGCGGTGCTCAAGGGACAGGCCTGAGCGCCAAGTTGGCCAATAACTACCTGCTCGCGATCAACAATATCGCAACAGCTGAGGCCATGAACCTCGGCATCAGATGGGGTTTGGAGCCTAAGACGCTTGCGGGCGTCATCAACGTTAGCACGGGCCGGTGCTGGCCGAGCGAAGTAAACAACCCCGTGAAAGGGGTTGTCGAAAACGCGCCCGCCAGTCGGGACTACGCCGGAGGCTTCGGCATCAGCTTGATGAAGAAGGATCTCAAGCTTGCCATTGTAGCCGCCGAGGAAGCTAAGGCGAGGCTGGAACTGGGTTCCCGTGCCAGAGAGGTCTATGAGGAGGCAGAGAAAGTCGAGTCGTGTAAGGGGAGAGACTTCTCCGTCATATATAGGTACCTAGGCGGACGAGAATGAAACTGCTGGGACCCCCTATGACCAGATTCCCTAACATGTATCTGAGTAGCGTGACTCGTTTATCTGGTAAATGACGTAACCTTGGTTACGCACATTCAGGAGCAGTAGCTTGCATGCTCTAATGCGCCATAACTTCCTAGGCATCCTACCCGCGAACGAAGCCCCCCTCACCAGCTCTCTACCTGAGGCGCGGCGACCTTCGCCCCGCCAAGCAGCTCAATAATGGCTACTCGGTCAGTATCGAAGTAGTTACCCATCCCAGCCGTCGCCCAACTAGAAGAACGTATCAAACTCCTTTGTATCCATGCATGTATTGAACCTCACAGGACGATTTCTTCCCAGTCGCCACAAATCGCAAGCCCGAAAACAAGAGCAGCACTCGCGACGCCCGGCGCCAACCGCCCTGAGGAACGACGTATGTATGTATGTACACGAGTCGACGAGCGGGCTACGGGTCTGCCTTGCGATACGTACCTCCTGGATGTTGAAGTAGCGGCCTAGGGGTTAAGAGCCGAGCGCATGGTCCTGTCTGTAGTCATGTCATGACGAGCCCTTCGCTAGGGGGCCCTCCTCCTCCTCACCGGACACAGTCACTGTGGGGAATCTTACCGTTCCCGTCGTCTCTGGCTGAGATTCTGGCCGCCCGGGGCTGCTGGTGGCTTCTTGGGAAGGGCTTCTTGCCTTACTGTGGGAGACTGGTCATGCTTAATTAGCAGTCGCACGGGTGGAGTATAGGCGAGGACCTGGGCTGGCTTATTATGCAGGAAAATTCACGTGGTTATGGGCACCACGCCCAAAGCGGAGATATCTGTATCACCGAGGGAGGGCACCGTGGGGGTTGAGGGGGGTTTCGCCATGCCGTGGCACGTTTGACCTGGAAATTCCACGTACCTACGCCGCTTTAGGGGTGGCGAGGCCCATGTCTATCCGGGGGACTTGGCAGATTCGGATCCGGCTTCGACTTCTCCTAGCCTCTTAGTTACTTGACAGGTGTGACCTGCAATCACCTTCAAGTCTTCGCGATCCTTTTGGGTCAGGCTATATCACAGAAAATGGTGAAGTACAGAGTGGAAGGCAGAGGAAGCAGCCTAGCAGGTGGTTCGTGGTATAGATAGCGAATAGATGACCATTGATGCCTGACTTCTCCCAGCTATTTGGGGACGAAGCCCCCTATATATACAAGAAGGGCCCTCGTTGTGGGTCGCTAGGGCCAGGAGAAGGGGGTGGGGGGTTCACCTTACCTCCTGACAGGCTCTCGTACCATGGCGTCGTTGGTCGGTGGCTTCGCACGAGCCGATCTCGGACCCGATATGACGCCTTGTGTACCATACGGAATTTACGATTTAGGACGGCCGAAGACCTGTAGATCCTAAGAAAATAGTTCGATATCTCCTTTCGTTTTCAAGACCGGTGAGCTATGAACCCCTGACCACATATACATTTGAAAGATCGCCTCCAATTCATATTACTGTTGAGAAGGGAGTTCAGATTTTTATTATAGCTGATAAATTAATATGTCATATTAACTAGAAATGTATCATTGCAAATGGACACCTCGTTAGAAGGAGAAGGAAAAGGAGAACTGCGGATCCGGGCCCCGAGCCCTAGTCCGGCGGCATCACAAAGACGAACAACCCATAGTCGGGCAGCAGTAAACCCAAGAGAGGGATAATAAGAATATAACATTGTTCCGAGTGGCCGACCGTCTTAAGCAAACCTCCTCAATTTTGATAAATTTCTTCCTATGTGCGCCTTGGATTTATTACACGCAAAGACGCTTAAGACCGATGTGTTCGAGCTCTCTGCTAACTTCATACGGTTGGTTAAGAATATCTTTGAAACAGGCTCATACATGTCATAATTCTTCCCGCATCGCCTTATATCAAAGGCCAAACATAAAAGCTGCTTACTTGTAATATTTCAGGGTGTCAGAAGCGGGTTACGGAAGATGTACCCTGATAATACATTCTTCATATCCTTCAGTACCCCAGCTTAACACTTTGGCATATCCCCCTGTAACCTGGTACATATGCGTACATATGCATCACTTCATACTTTCCTACGCTGCATACTGCGAGACATTTGAATAAGTCGCCTTTAGGCCGGCGAAATCACACCAAAGCATAATGCACACAGTAACGCCGCATCGCCAGGCCAAGTATGACACCATCTAGTGGATGAGTAACTGCGAGCCGGGAATGAGGGGGCATAGAGAACAATCGGTAATAGATGCAATGACCAAAGGTTTTGCGTAATCATCAGGATATTATAACCCGCATCTGAAGAAGCGCAATAAAGGTCTCCAGCTCCAAATCCGCTGCACGGGGTACTAGCTGACGGTTAGAACCTTTTCGGAAGTCTTACTACTTTATTGCTGCTATATCTATTCCACCTGGCTTGATTGGTGAATAGATCCCACTGGGACAGCATCCCTAAACACGAAGAATAGTTCATGGTCGATGCTGGGAGGGAAATGGATGTTTGGTTGAAAACATTTTGAGGATCGAGGAGGTGATCGTAACGTAAGAGCATTACCAACACATTCCGAGTTTTACTGTGCTGGGAAGGTCCATGTTATGGAAATATGGCATAACATCTTCTCGTGCTGGCCGTCTTCTAGATGCATGCCCAATATCGTTAAGAGTCTTCTATTAAAATCGCCTTTGTTGGCCATCGTAAGTCCTTGCAGGCACATGATGAAGGTACGAACATTTGCGATTAATACTGTTCTACTGCACTCGTGTCTTACTGCGTCCCCAGCCTCTCCCAGCATGCCATTGAAAAGTTGTGCAAGTGTCTTGCGGTGAATGAGTGTATTAAAACTGGATGCAAAGCTATCCTACAGACCTGGGACATGAAGCCTCTTTATATAGTTATCGACACCGTATCCTAGAGTCTTCCATGCATGCACCCATGACCCTGTATCACCATCCAGAGGATCTTAAGTCTGAAAGACTCGAGTATATATCTATTCAGAATTCCCTGTATGTATATAGCTAGATACCTCAATGGCACTTTACCTTGCATATCTATTCAGAATTAAAAATTATCCATACGCCGTGGAAGTTTCGAAAGTATTTTTTATATAAAAATTATTAAGGTTCATTATACAATCGAACGAGCTCTACATAGGACCCCTGCAGCCTGACTCATGTCGTACATTGCGGGGGGGACAGCCGAGCCTCATTTGCAGGAGTTGAGTGAGAATGCCCGAAGGTCAGAAAAGTTTAACTACAGAGCCAGAGCCAACTATGCAGGGGTTTCGTTAGCTTCGGTGAAGCTGCGCGTCCTCATTCTGTGTCACTTAACCTAAATTTCCGGCGATAAGCTCCAGAGACAAACATCAGAATGATGAGAGTTCTTTTGGGTAGTCTAATTATAATTCTACCTGCCACCCTCTTGCAGTGCCTCCAAGACCGAACCCTAATCCGTCATTTCCTACAGCTATGATGCTGGGGCACTCCGGGTCCCAGCGAGAAAATACATGTTTACATCGGATTAAGGGGTATACCCCTACTCTTGTAAATGCCACTTTTTCACCCACTCATTCTTTCTAATGCTTCGAAGACGCACACTTCGCTGAAGTTTTCAATTAGGAAACGCATTGCGGCGCACGTATAGTGAAGAGTCAGGGCTCTTTTGGTCGACTCTCAAGGGTCTTCAACTCCCGTGTGAAAACCAAACCCCCTGACAGTTGAATACGAAGTTTGAATCTTACATTACCTTATCGTCGGGCAATTGCTGCTTGGAGAGCCATATCTAAGGCCATTCTGCCAAACCTTATATGGGATCAAGTCCTTTGACGACATTTGTTTGCTCCACGCCAATAAGAAGCTTTGCTTAAGCCCAAACCTAGTTGAATGAATGGAAATTTGTCGATCTCAGCAATACCACGAGGATTAAATATTGCCCCCCGTGTTCTCGGGAACGAATGACGAGAGCTTCGTCGGATTTAACTGCAGCGAGTTCACAAGGGAGTTGAGGTGGAGAGGGAGCGTAGGTTGCAAGCGATGCTGCAGAAGGAGCGAGACACGCCCGAGGCGGGGATCATAGGGTTAACGGCCACGACCGGGATATCATGGTATATTGTTGAACTTTGACGGCTGCTCTGCATATATTTAGACAGGTAACGTTAGCCGCTATTTGTAAGCCTGCTCACCCGACCCTCTCCTTTTCCAGTCGCGGGGATAGACAACACAGGTAATACCAGGACGGAAAGACGCAGGCGAGACAGTATGGGCCCCGAAACGAATTTCTGGACATGCCATGAGGTCACCAAGCGCTGCCCCGTCGAGGCCACTGTTCTGGGCTACTATCCAGACTTCCGCATCAATGCATTCTTGGCCGCTGCATTCGGACTCTGCATGCTGGGCCATGTCGTCAATGGCATGTGGAAAAGGACATGGGCGTACTCTGGGTTTCTGGCGACCGGTTGCGGTCTTGAGCTTGCGGGTGAGCTAGCACTCCGTCCTCTTGGCCATGGTGCCTCTCCATGGCTCGATGACAGAACCTCTCAGTGACGAGCTCGCTGACTCTTCATTCACGGAACTAGGATACGTAGCGCGAACGCAGCTGTCGAACAACCCTTGGAACAAAGCTGCTTTTCAGACACAGATTTGCGCCATCATCATCGGCCCTACAATTATCTGCATTTCTCTGTACCTGACTCTGAAGCACATAACACTGGCCGTCGATCCGTCACTCTCGCGGCTCCGTTCGGGGCTGTACCCCCTGGTCTTCGTCCCCGCGGACGTCTCATGTCTCATCCTGCAAGCTATTGGCGGCGGGCTCGCGGCAGGTGCCCGCTGGGACAAGACTAAATGGTTGATAAACGGAAACCGGTTGATCATTGCGGGTATCTCCCTTCAATGTTTGGTGCTAGGGCTATTTGGGTTCCTGAGCCTGGATTACTTCTGCAGAGTTAAGAAACGAGTCAAGGACAGGGCCCGCCCCGAGACGCGGGTAGTATGGGGTGATAGACGGTTCCGCAAGTTCTGCTACGCCCTCCTGGGGGCCTACATCGGGATCATGATCCGATGTCTTTACCGGTAAATTCCAGCTACCAACTCGCATATGAGATAAGCTGGTACGCAAACATGACGAGGGATATAAGCTGACCGACCGTTTGCAGCATTGCTGAGATGGCTCGCGGCTGGGGAAACAAGATCATGCGGGACGAGCCCTCGTTCATCATACTCGAAGGCTTGTGAGTTCCCCTATCTCAACTTTGTTCCGCGTCTCGCTCACTCGGAAATAGCATGATACTTATCCCTGTTATCGTGCTGGCGCTGTTCCCGGCGGGTGTCTTTTTCCCAGCTATGGCGAAGCCACGGAGCGACGAACGCAGAAAGAACGCCGACGAACTTAAAGAATCGGACGACCCAAAGCCCTCTGTCCCATGTTGCTAAACTGGTCGGCTCTGCTTCTATGATCTTAGCACAAGCAGCTCGTTGCGAAGTGGTTCTGCGGGTAGCGTTAAAGGCGGAGTATTAATTAACAAGCATGGTAATACGACTCTGGATCGTCTGCCTCTCACGCGGATTGCAGCTTTCCATGAGGAATGAGGAGCGAAACAGAAATCATTTCGGAGACGATTCTCTAAGGAAACTCCCCATATCTCGTGCACCATGCTAATCCATTTCTTAACATCTCTGCATTGTCGTTACTCAGCGACGACCCAATGAACGGCCTTTGACCCTATTGAACCGCCGGGGTAAGGCTGATATTGAATGTTGAACCTTTATTTGCCAGCAGACAGAATATATCATCTTTGTTACGTATAGTCTCTTCTCAAGGGCACATTACGCGTTTCACTATGCTGCATTCGGTTAACGAACGCCAAACCTGCGGCCAAATATGTGACTACTGGCCTAGGTTGATTCCTTAGCCCTCCGCACCAGTACCGAACTTCGGAGATGCGGCACCGGCTGGCGGCATACTTATGGGCCCCTGATCCACCCTCCGCCAAACTCCATGTATAAATCCACCTCGGTATTCTGAGTATAGAACATTGGATATCGTGAATTACACGCACACCCCAGTCTCTGTAACTTTGGGCACCAAATCTAGCGAGTTCCCACCATGACCGAAGTCGTCCTTCCCGAGCCCTTTGCGAGTATCCCGAGGGAGACGTTCCTCTTCGGCCCGTCGCCGATCCAGGCCCTGCCCCGCATATCATATGCCCTCGGCGGCAAGGTGCAGGTCTTCGCGAAGCGCGAGGACTGCAATTCCGGCCTGGCGTTCGGCGGGAATAAGACACGGAAGCTCGAGTGAGTTGAGTCCGAAGTTCAGACTCTAACATTAACGCATAGGCGGCCAGTGCTCGCCAGGACCTACCCTTTCCCAAACGCCTCCTCGTACGCGCATACACATAGACACCCAGGATACGATGTAGCCCGAAGCGCAGAAGGATGCCACCCGTCCGTAACTGCGTGCCGGCTAACCTCTACTGTCCCCAGGTACCTAGCCGCGGAAGCCGTAGCGCAGGGCTGCGACACGCTCGTCAGCATCGGCGGGGTGCAGTCGAACCACACGCGGCAGGTGGCGGCGGTGGCGGCGAAGATGGGGCTGCGGTGCGCGCTGGTGCAGGAGAAGTGGGTGCGGTGGGAGGACCCCGGGTACGAGCGCGTGGGCAACATCCAGCTGGCGCGGCTCATGGGCGCGGACTCGCGCCTCGACCCCTCGCCCTTCGGCATCGAGCACAAGGAGACGCTACGGGCCCTCGACGGCGAGCTGCGCGGCGCGGGGCGGAAGCCGTACTACATCCCGGCGGGCGCGTCGGACCACCCGCTCGGCGGGCTCGGGTTCGCGCGCTGGGCGTTCGAGGTCGAGGCCCAGGAGCGCGAGCTCGGCGTCTTCTTCGACACGGTCATCGTCTGCGCCGTCACGGGCTCCACGTTCGCCGGCATGGTCGCCGGCTTCAAGCTCGCGCAGAGGAGGAACGGGTCGCCGCCGCGGAGGGTCGTCGGCGTCGACGCCTCGGCTACCGTGAAGCAGACCTTCGACCAGGTGCTGCGCATCGCCAAGGCCACGGCCGTCAAGATCGGGCTCGAGGAGGGGGACATCACCGAGAGCGATATCATCCTCGATGACAGGTACCACGGCGGTGTCTACGGGGTGCCCGATGAGAGGACAATCGAGGCTATCAGGTTTGGCGCGCGCACGGAGGCGTTCATCACGGACCCTGGTAAGTGTGGAATTCTCTCTCAAGTTCAAAAGGCCCCCTTATCTTCTATTTGTGTACAGATCTCCCGGGCTCGTGCCTGAGGAGCGAATCCAAGGGGACCCCCCTTACTATCTGATATGGGCGCCGGGCTAATAGTGGCTTCCCGTAGTGTACGAGGGGAAGAGTCTGGCGGGGATGATGGATATGATCCAGAAAGGAGAGATCCCAGAGGGCAGCAACGTACTGTACGCGCACCTCGGTGGTCAGCTGGCGCTCAACGCCTACTCGGCCATCCAGTGAGGGCTTCTTCTCTAAGGGGTCTAACTAAGGGAGCTTCACGAAGGAGGAGAAACTACACCGCAGGTTCCCGGCCGGGGATGGCTTCTAGCAAATAAAGCGAAGTTATTATGAACGACGAAATTGTCTCTTTCGTCTGAATATGCAAACACTGACTACGTAATTGAGAGCGATGGAATTTATTTGAAACTGTCGGCAGATGTGGTGATTTATTGTTGGAGGTTGAAAGGATCAAAAGGGCTTTGATTTATGGCCCTAGGATTGCAAGGACAAAAGAGCTGGAGGCTATATCTGGCCGCTCTCCCCCCTGTTGGAAACCTAGACCTAGAACCAGGACACATCAAAACCACAACCTGAAGAATGCAACACAATTTGCCCACATGGTAGCATCTTCTGGTTTTATCTATTGACATCCTGATCCACCCATTTTATGTTATATTCGAGGTACCGCTCCGCTTCGGTACAAAAAGCTAGGACAAAAAAACGGCAAGCTCGGCGTAAAGGCGCTTTGAAGCAAGGAAACTGCGAAGGCTCGGTTTTAAAGAAAAAGGCTTAAAAGTCCCCTTAATCGCTTCGAACAAAACTGAAACGTCTGCATACGCAGGGCCGTTGTCGATTAAAAGCAAAAGAGGCTTGTCGACGCGGTAACATCCGAAAAAATTCGAGAAGGAGATTCTCGAAAGAAAAAACTACAGAAAGAACCCTGGAAAGGACCAGAGAAAACCAAAATGGCAACTAGAAAAGCAACAGCGTCTGGAAAAAAAAACGTAAGAAGTCAGCCGGAAAACTTTAACATGGAACAATTAATAAAAACGTTCGCCACGCTATCGAACGAGAAAAAGAAGGATACATACCTGGACTAGAAAAACTTCGACTTCAAGCTTAACGAAGAAAATCGGCTGCGAAGCAGTAACAACTGGGAAATATGGAAAACGGCTATCTGGGTAGCCCTAATGGCGGTTAAGTACCGTAACGGTAATTCGGCAAGGCTTACCCATATTAATAAAGCTAAATTGGCCGCTACGGTTATTGCTAACGTCAAAAAGCCCCCATAGCAGTCGTCACTAGACTTATAAAGGGAACGACGGAAATAATCAAAATATATAACGACTTTATCGCTAAATTTCGAAAGAAAGAAAAGGATTTAAAGAAAGGAAGTAACAACAGCCATAACGGAAGCCACAACGCGAACCGACAGAACAAACCCCCATAAAACAAGGATGGCCAGCCACTTTGTTACAAGTATAATGAATACGGACATATAGCAAAGGACTGCCCGAAAAAACAAAAGCGTAATGCAGAATACGAAACTAGCTTCATCCCGGAAAGGCTGCAAAACTTATACAAAACGGATAGAAAAACTTTTTAATAGCTTTTAGGGCGACGGCGAGGTCTGGATAACTTCATGGCAACCCTAGGGCCATGAAAACGTATCGGCAGATATGGTAATTTATTGTTAAAGGTTGAAAGGATCAAAAGGGCTTTGATTTATGGCCCTAGGATTACAAGGACAAAAGAGCTGGAAGCTATATCTGGCCGCTCTCCCCCCTGTTGGAAACCTAGACCTAGAACCAGGACACATCAGAACCACAGCCTGAAGAATGCAACACAATTTGCCCACAGAAACAAAATATTTCCTGGGTATTGATGATAGATATTTATCTTCGTTCATTTCCCTCATCACTCGTTCTAGTATTATCGATATGTGAGCGTATGAATATGTCGACGCTTCGTAAGGACGCAAAAGTTAGCCTCCTCGCAATTTTACAAAGCGGCCTTACAGGTATATTCCCGAATTATTCCTCGGCTGTCACATCGGAAACCGTCGAGAACATCTTTAAACCCATCCTTAAACCCGATCCCGAATATTAAAAAAACCGATATTCGAGCACCATGTCATCGCTGACTCGGGGGAATACCGGCCCCCTGCCGTATGTTCCCGAAGGGAACGAAGAGTAATAACTAGGATACGAGGATGAATAATACCGTGGTTAAAGCAACCATGCCTAATCATCTTATAATGGATAATGAGCGCTTGTTATTATCCAACCCCAACAAGTCCGAAATTCCAAGGAGTACCTCCGGGCGCATGCTCACCGTCATAGGCGTGTTCTCCCTCCTTACTTATAAGGGCTTGCGATATCGTGGCGAGTGAATTAAAGGCAAGACGCCTGGTAGTTAGCTATGGCTCGGGCGATATCGCAGCGGCCCCGTTGCGGGGTATGGCTGCTGCAGCAGCAGCATCGAGGAAGTCGACACTTCGTCTCCAGCCTCTCCGTCTCCAGTGGACACGATACGTCTTCCTGGGACGGACTCCGGCTTTGCAGGCCGTCCGTAATCGGGGGAAGGACGGTCTGCGGACTCGAGGCGTCGCGTCGTCCTGATCGCCGTTGCCGGCGTTCTGTTCGTCCGCGATCGGGGCGACGTGGAAGGCCTCCGGGGGTAGTGGAGCGGTAGGGTGGCAATTCGTCTCGGCCGAATCCTCGCCATCTGGGCATGGGGATCCTCCGATTCTCGGTCTCTGGTCTATTGCTGATGCAACAACCTGTTCTTCGGGGAGTCCGTGTCCTTCGTTTGTCGAGACGACCGTTTCCCGTATTTGCGTCGGGCTGCACGTCCCTCCCGTGTTATGTCTACAACGGAGGAGTCTGAGGAATCTGTGTCCTGAGCTCATGTATTCTTGCGTCTGGACGCTGGTGACATAAGTCATCAAGGCCTTTTGCAAGGCGGCATGTTCGGGTTGCTTGGCGGAGCTGACGAAGGTCGCCATGACCAGGTATTTCGACTTCTTACGCCCCCTGCTTCAACGCCTGCCTTGTACGTGTGTCAAAAGGCTCAGAGCCGCGCAGAGGAAGAGCGTATGTGTGGGCACGTTCGACGAGCGGGATGTGGTAACCGGGAACCGAGTGTTATGTGAGGCTTGATACATATATCGGTACCTAATGTGGTACGTTGATCTAGTAAGAAAATGGCCGTGGTGGGAAAATGGGTTCGCAATCACCACCAGGGGGGAGTAAGCAGGGCTCATTCAGGCGGTAGTATAAAATTGATAAGCTGAATAACGTATGGAAGCGTATGCGGGTAGGTTCAGAGTAATCATGAGATAATGCGTGATCATAGACCAGTATATAAATATACGCCCGATAAAAATATCCCATGGCATATTTCTCGTATCTCTCTAATCCAGCTACTAGAAAGCTTCCACAAGTCTCCCGCTTCCATAATGTCTCCGTATGACCACAACCTCAACGCCTCTATTATGCAAAATCCACAGACCATCACGACTTGAGGAAGCCCTCGAGCTCATTCCCTTCGTCATCAGACGATTCCTCGTCTTCTTCATCTTCTTCACCGTCGTCGTCGTCTTCCTCCTCTTCAGATTCCTTCTCCCCGGTGGCCTCCTCATATTCGCTTTCCTCTTCTTCCTCATCCGACTCGTCCTCCTCATCCTCCTCCGCAAGCCAGTCGTCCAGCGTCATGGCGCCGGCGCCGTTCCTCTTACCCTTACCCACCGTCGCCGGCGGCGGCGCATCGCCCAGCGCCTCCGCGGCGGGTATGACCGCCCTCCCCCCGTCCCCGCTGCCGTACTCGCGGGTGTTGTGCCCGGCGTCCTGGTTGCGGAGCCTCGAGTCGGGCTCGCTGCCCTCGGGGACCCAGTCGGGCAGGGGCTCGTAGCCGCGGATGCCGTGCAGGCCGGCGGCGGCCTCGGCGGCGAGCACGAGAGACGAGGAGCCGAGGGCGAGCCCGCGGCGCGTCTCCGAGGGGCTCGGCGCCTGCGGTGCGGGCTTGGGCGCCAGCAGCATGAGGGTGGCGAGCTGCGGCACGCCGAGCAGCGCCTTGTAGAGGCGCGCGCGGTCGCGCAGGTCGTACGACGTGTCGTAGCGGACAAGCAGGAGGACATAGTTCCACAGCCGGGCCACCGGGTGCTCGTCCGTTATCGGCGGCGGCGGCGACGGGGGCGGTGCCTCCCCCTCCGAGCCCTCTTTGTTGGCCATTTGCGCCGCCTCGGTTTGTCTGTTGATGTGGTGGAGGTAGACTTTGGCCGCGAGCAGCACGATCTGGCGCTTTGCGATCTCGGACTCGTCGGTGAACCCCTTGAGAAGGATTCGTAGTACGTCGGCGGCGATGTTGTTCTCCCCACCAATACCAGCAAATTCACCTACGAGCCAGATGATGGTTGCGCGTGCCTGCGGATCTGTCGCGGAGTCAAGGTTCTTCGCTAAGCGCACAACTGTTCCTATATGCGCATCCGGATCTTTCTGAATGAGGTGCCGGATCACAGTGAGAGACTCAGCAGCAAGTGTCCCGTCCAAGCTGGTTATTTGCCCTAATAGGAGACGCATACAGCGGGGTGCGGTGGCCGGGTCTGCCAGCGCACAGCGACCGATGGCTCGCACCGCCTCGCGGACGAGCGCCTTATTCGAGCCGCGCGAAAAGTGTTCGAGCTCATTTAGGATGAGACTCTTGGTGTGTGGGAGGCTGTGAGGGAAGATGAGAGTCAGGACTTCGAGTTTAAGTTCCCACACGGCGGCGCTATCTGTCGCCCGGACGAGGAAGTGAGATACGTATTTGACGAAGGAGGCCGGCTCAGTTAGACATATAGATACGATGTTGTAAAGAGCGATTTGTTGTATATCTTGGGCCCCTCGAAGTAAGGCGACCAGGGGGCCAACGGCAGTCTTGACGTACTCGGTTGTGCCAAGGTCAGCGTAACAACGTGTCACTGCGACGACAACGCCAGAGTTTCTGCTTTGTAGGAGCGGCTTGATCCCGTTAAGCAAAAGGACGAGGTCAGGATCTAGAACAACGACCTTCTCGCCGTCGGGTGCAGGTTCTGATCCGCTCTCTCCGTAGAAGTCCTGAAGGTCGGCTGACTTGTCTTTCGCCCTGACGGTGCGTGTCCGTCTCGGGAAGCATTTCCGCGCATAGACGGTCATCATCCTCAGCGTCGCGAGTTGACTCCACTCGTCCATATCCACGATCTTCTTGATGAGACCTCTGTAGTGCTTATGGATCAAGTCAATGCGGTCCGGGCAGATCTCCATGAACGCGGAGACGGCAGCACCGGCGACGAAGTACTGCCTGTCTCCTAGAAGCGTCGATAAGTACTCGAGGAGCTGAGGTAGAGTACTCGGCTCCAACCGGTAACACTTCGGTATCGCGAGCGCGGCTGCCTTGCGTACGTGAGGAGACATGTCGCCGGCCCCTTTCTTGATCGCCAATGACACGATCTGGCTGATTACGGGTACTCGGATGCCGGACATGGTGCGCAAGGCCAGAGCTCGCACCTGGGGGTTCGCATCGGAAAGGGACTTCTGGATGGTATTGATGGAAAGCAACGCCATGTCGGGTTCCTGCTCGGCATGGTGAATAAGATATATGTACACGAGCTTCTTGATCTCGAGATTGGGCGACGCGACATTTTTGACGACGGAGGAGAAGAATGGTAGGGTTCGTTGTTCACGGTACATCATCTTCGCGGATAGGAAAAGTCAGCTGGCGCTTCAGGCGACGGGACCAAATAGATGTGGTATTCGTACAGAGATGACCCGGCGCAGTCCGTCGAGCACTTCGCGATCATTGCGACTGTCTAGGAGCTTTTTGATTTGAACGGTAGATAGAGAACGACTGGTGGTGCCTCGTGAACTCCGGGCAGCGTGGGCGGCATCTAGCGTAAGCTCCCGGGCTTTGTTGCATGACGAAATCAGCACACCAAATGTCTATTGGGGGGACACACAAGTAAGTCTCTTACCGCTCTCGAGTAGACTAGATATTCGAGATATCGACTCCATTTCCCCCTATGTTGAGAACGAAAAAGCAGCTCAAAGCCGCTGTCGTGTGATAAAGGCTACGGAATTTGGAGTGACGTCGCTTAGCATGAATTGTAGGGGTGTTGAGGGAGGCCGAGAACGGGACGGTGAGAACTGACTCGGAGCTTTGGCGGGGCTTTGCCCAGCCCCACTGTATGTACTCTATGTACTGTATCCACTGAGAGGGGCACACGCGCCCGGCTGTCCAACGCTGTGGACTCGGGGCTTCCCCTACTGCTGTTGGCGGGTCAAGATAAGGAAGTAGGGATATACCCCAAAGATCTGAAGAGCAGATACTTGATTCGACATCTTTATGGAATAGAATTATCATGTTCTTTGGTCTAGTTTTGAATTTAAGGTAGGTATTAATGTCATCGCCCTGAAACTGCATGCATGGTCATGGCACCATCGTACATTATACAGGTTAGTGAAACATTTCTTGATCTCAATCTTGAACAGCGGGTTCTGATATGAACAAGGTGATATGAAGTGCAGCCATAGAACGCTCTGAAAGATTCTGCGTCTCACCATTCATGTCTCCATCCTGTACCTTGCTCTCACCAGCTCTACCGTCCGAGCTTCTCAGCTACATCTTGGACCACCACGCACACCCCACAACCCTGATCGTGTGTTCCCCGCGATCAGACTTCCTCGCATCTCTCGCCGAGGAGTTCGGGAGCCATGGCGCAGCGTCGAATCCCGACCTCGATGAGCGGGAAGACGAGCCGCCCGCAGGAGAAGAACAACAGGCCAAAAGCGGCGGCGACCGGGTCAGACCTCGCCTTCTCTCCTCCCCTCTGTACCAGGTCGCCGTGTCGAGGCACATACGCACCGTCTACGTCCCGACGGCGACGCACCTGCGCGCGTACCTCTCGGTCTTCTCCCCGGGCGACTCCAAGGTCGCCCCTCCGCCGGCCAGATTCGCTGCTGAGCTGACGAGGCGGCCGCACCTCGTGTTGTACGGGTTCCTGGACCTGCACCGCAGCACTAGTGAGTGGAGCGCACAGGGTCTGGGGAGCTCGGCGGCGGCCCTCGTGGAGCTGGGCCACCGGCTGGCGTGGGACGTCGCCGTCATCGAGCCGCGCAGGCGGGACTCCGGCGGTGGACCGCTGGAGGAGACGTTGAGTGAGCCGGTGCCCATCCTGAGTAGCGGCGGCCGGAGATTCGGTCTCGATTCGGAGGAGGGTGGATGGTCCGGGCGGAGGGTCGAAGTAGGGAGGGTCCTCATGCGATGGTTCCGATTCCGGCGGGGGTTATGGGATGAAGACGTTGCTGAGAACCAGGATGTAGCAATGGAGGATCGTCCAGCCTAGCCCGTGGTGCATGCGTTATATAATGCTATTAGGATATCTTTCATACAAGTAACACCTTTTAACACTCCATCCCGCAGATGCAGCAGCCTCCAAAACCCTGATAGGTAACGCCGCAACGCCGGCCATGGTATCTCTTCGTAAACTCGTAACACGGCTTGACATAGGACAAAGGAGTAAGGCCTCAAATCGCCTGCTCCATCTCCTTGATGTACAGTTTGATGTGCGACTCCAACTTCAGGTACTCGTCGTACGCGCTGTGCACCTCGTTCTCGATGTTCTCCTTAAGGTCGAGCATCTAGTCGGCCTAGGTCAGCATCCGATCCACGAAATAAGAAAAGGCGCATGCCTCTCTAATGGGAAAACCTACCTTCTTCTCGGTCTGCTCGATGCGGACTCTGCGCCTCTCGATCTCGGTGCCCTTGGCCGCGCGCTCCTCGGTGAGCTTCTTGTGCAGGGCGCGGAGCTCCTCCATCTTCTCCTTGGCCTCCTGGGCCTTCTCGCGGCTCTGCTCGCGCAGCTTCTCGGTGCGCTCGTTCCACTTGGCCAGCTGCCGCTGCAGGAGGGCCTCGGTCCGCTCGACCTCGCGCACGTTGTTACCGCGTTCCGACAGCGCGTCCCTCTGCTTCGCGTTCCGGGCGTTCTCCTCCTCCTCCTTGGCCAGCTCTGCCCCGATCTCGTCGAGCAGCTTGATGCACGACGCCACGTCCGTCGACACCACGCCGAACGAGTCGGCCGACGTCTGCAGCGCGCGCGCGCGCCGGTCGAGGGAGTCGATGTGCGCCTTGTCGGCGTTGAGCGTGTTGCTCAGCTCGGCGAGGCTGGTCTGCAGCGCCGAGGGGCTCTGCAGCGTGTAGGGCCGCAGCTTGGCGCTCTCCTGCTTCAGCAGCACCTTCTCGTGCGTCCTCTGCTCGAGCTGCTGGGCGAGCTCGCCCTTCTTGGCCTTGGCCTCCTCGAGCCGCGCGGCGACCCTCTCCTGGTTGCGCCGGAGCTCGAGCAGCGTCTTCTTGAGCTCCTCGTTGCGCGCCGTCTTCTCGCGGACCTGGGCCTCCATGGCGCGGCGGTTGTGCCGCATGTCCTCGAGGCGGGCCTCCATGTCCTGGTTCTGGCCGTAGAGGGCCTCGATGCGGTCCTTGGCCTTCTCGCCCTTGCCGAGCTGCTCCTCGATGACGTCGATGTGGCTCATGCGGAAGCGGAAGAAGTTGATGAGGTAGCTGAAGACCTTGACGAGGCGCTCGCGCGTCGGGCGGTAGAGGTCGGCGAAGCTAAAGTCGGTAATACCGCACTCGAGCAGCAGGCGGCGCAGCGTCACGTAGAAGCCCATGAGGTTGCGCGTGTCGGGCGGCACGATGTCGCTGTACTCGCCGCACACGTCCTCGGCGGCCGCGCGCATCGCCGGCTCGACCGACTCGCGCGTCACGTTCATCAGCAGCTCCGCGCACCACTCGAACACCATCTGCACCTGCACCGGGTTCGGCTTCTGCAGGTCCGCCACCGTGAACGGCACCCCGATCTCTGTGATGCACCCTGCGATCTCCTTGTCCGGCAGCCGCATGAGCGCGTCGGCCTCGTCCTCCTTCTTGCGCGCGTTGCGGGACTGCGTCTGCGACCCCGGTATTATAGACATTCGCCCGTTGTACGCCATTTTCGTCGGTAGGTTGCGACTATTTTGGAAAACGTGTATGCTTTCGAGCCCGAGCCGTATATTTCGGGATTGGTCGGTACATGCACACTGCTGTATCTAAAGTTGATGGGCCACCATTTGATGATGCTCCCCGACAAGAAGATAACAAAAAGTCGCCTTGCAGTGCGATTCCACGCTAGTACACGTTGGGGCCCGCCCGGGGAAGGGGGGGGGGCTCCTTCTGTACGATAAAGATATGTATTATTGATTGTTGGAGGGACAACGTTCCGGGTATTACATAATCATCTAATTCCACAACTGCAGCCTGCTTTCTCTGCGGGCGCTTTTTTAAGAAGCGTCGAGGAACATACCGAACTCGTCATTTGCATCCAGATGTTGATGCATGCGAACAAGAAACTTACCGTTCCTACTCCAATGTTTAATTGCCAGTCTGAATTCGTCGGCCAAAGAAGCATGAGGCACATAGGGCTAGTTTCTGTTTGAGGGCTTACGGTTTGTCGGCTGACGCCAGCTTGCCGTTTCAAGCCAAGTATTTTCCCCCAGTCAATGCTCGCAAGCTGGAATACGGTATCATCTTACGCGGCCACAGTCTATACCTCAGCACCATCCTTGTGGCTTAAATCGGGTTGTCCATAGCTTCTTAAGTTAGGCACCCTATGTGGCGTCGATCGTATCCCAGCTGATGCCGTCGTCTCCAGTTACGAGGAGTGCGATTGGTCATCGGTCTTAAGCCTCCGGCTCATCTTGAAACATCCGGGGCATCGCGGTTTCTGAAGGAGTATCTATTTCTACCCTATGATATCGCCTGTTCGTACATCTGTCTTTGCTTAATCTTCCACGAGGATTTCGAGAACCACATTAGCTAGATATCTCTAGCGGGAGGGCCGTATTACGGGTATATTGAGGTAAATTGATATGCGACTGGGGAGCATCAACCGATATAAGACTTTTGATTGCCCTCCATGGCACAACCAATCAGTCGCCATCATCTGCGAGTCATTTTACATCCCCTCCTGAGCGCACCAACAAGCTTCTCTCGAACGCCTGACACTCCAGGATCGACAAAAGCTGATCGCTGAGGCCTCCTAGCTTTCATCTTGACTCATTAATAAAACTAACGGGTAGTCTGAGATCATAGAGAGTTCATCCTAACAACTCATCCAATGCGATAGTGGGAGGTTGGCAGCAAGTTGGGCAGCTAAATGCTTCAAGCTGGGCTCTGGAGCTATCTGTACAGTCGATCCCGATGGTGAGGGTTGTCAAGGAGCTCCGCTCAGCCTGTGGGCGGCTTGGTGTATGTTCCTTCTGTAAAGTAACCGTCGATCGGGTGAATTCGTTCAGTAGAGCTGGCTGTGAACACTTCAGTCAGACTTGAAAAGACTGGGAGATGTGGCTAGACGACGTGGTCGATATGTATGAGATGTGGCACGCGGTTTATCAAATGTAGAACAGTACGCAGTGCTACCCAGCCGTACGGTTGGTTCTCCTCTCACTTCCGTGTCCTCCGGTGCTTCGCTGCCAAGATTCCCAAAGCGAACTCAAATAACCCCACCACGGTTAGAAATGGCTCCAGGCTCTCACTTTCGAGAAGACTCAGGGACTGCAAGGCGGCCTGCATTCGGCAGGGGTGAAAATGTAACACTCCTCGCACAACGTCCTACGTGTCAGTCTGACAGAACACAACTCGGACGTTTAATATTGATAACCAACAAGTGATCCATGCAGGAAGGTCAGCGCTCTCCGATGCGGGCTCTTCTTCGATAGAGTTCTGTAGAAGCCGGCTACTAGGTATAGAGGCTCTTGTAAGTAAACTGGCGGGGGTTTTGCCTCGATACGAGCTGCCCTGGCCCAATCGAATTTTTAACGGGCATAGTCCGAGGATGACAGTCAGTCAGGAACAAGGAACCGCCCTAACGGCGACGTCTTATGTGGATGGTCGATCACTAATAATATCAGTGGTACTTGGTACTCTGCATTCGTACATGTACCTATGGGAAATCCTGAACTTGGACTCGAGATTGCTGGCGCCCTTACCCAATGAAGTGCCCGGCCATGCTCAGTGTTCTGCATGGTGCGCCACAGCACAAGGTTTAGGACACGTTCAGGCACGGCCGATCGGAGCGGGATCTGTCGTCAGAACTTGCTTGTACATGAGAGCGAGGGCACGGACTGCCGCATTGCACTGCACGGGGAAGGAGGGGTGGTTGATCATTTCTCGTCAGGCCATCTCTCCTCGCCAATGGTTTGATGCCGATAATGCAGAATCTGTTACGTCTCTTTCGGGCGATACAGAGTTCAGGACAAGAAAGCTTCGGCCACATGGCTCCCGTTTTCTCCGTCTTCTTGAATACGAACTGCTGGAGGTTCCACTGGTGCCATTGTAAAAACGGAAAAGAGTTCTGCCTTGTGGACGAAGCAAGATGGCATTTTGGTCCCCGCCGGCCGGGGCCGGGTTGAGCAGATGCTTGGGTACGCGTCTGGGTGGGCTATTACACGTACAGCACTTACTGTATTTAGGTTTAGCTTAACGGTTCTGCGGAACCAAAATTCGAGTTGATACTCCGTAATTATTCCTGTCCGAGGAGCTGGTATCTCTTGGGTTTCCATTCTTGTAAAGGGTATGCTGAGGCAATTTATAACCACATATGTGATGTCTTCAGTAACGTGTAACGTAGCTTGCTATTTACGTACTGCTTCAGATATGTCTTCTATGTACAGTAAGGTTGGATTCATGATTGCAAGACCTATACTAGAAAGGGTCGAGGATACGAAGTGCATACGGCTAAGTAGTGGACCCCACTAGGATCTAATGCGGAGATTGGGTAATTAATTTGTCAAGAAAATGGGTTGTACAGGGCGTCACTCTTGGTAAACTGTATAGAGGCTGTTAACAGATATATATATCGCGATAGCACGTTCAGTATGTTTTCAGTTGTATGACCGGCGGGCACCACCTTCTCTTTTGGGGAGGTTATGGAAGGTGGAATTGAGTTACCTTCGTTACCCCTAGACATGTCTTCAGATCTTTCTAATGGTCAGGTCCAAGATCGGTATAAAGGGCGACAGACGAGACAAGGTCTTCTCTGGACTTGCATTCACTTGTACGCGGTGAATCCTGCTTGGGCATTCATTGAACAAGCCGAACCTGAGTTGCTGAGGCCTCAGACTACGTCAAGGAGGAGTGCAGGTGCCTGTACCTGACCTGAGGTTGGCCGTCGGAGATTTCTGCTACCAGACTGCATCGTCCCGTTTTGAAACAGGTAACTCTAGGCAGGAGGGTGAATTCTACGACAACAGTCGGATTTGTGAACATTTTAACCATCGGTATTGTGTCTAAAAGTGATGTAACTTAAGAGAAATAGGTATGAATATCACTAGCTATTCATCTTATCAACTGATGAATCATGCGAATTCCATTCGTACGGGACCAGTAAAAACTTACTGCCTACCTACTATATTGTTTCCATAATTCGGTGCTAAGTATGCTTAAAGATCCATGCAATGCATACATGCTTACACAGCACCTACCTATTTGATAAGAACGGGACTTTGGCTGGCCCAGCTTGGATGGAAGACGATGTTCTCTCAATGGACGAGGGGCTGCGAGCGGGAACGGGAATGAGAGATCTTACGTACCTGTACGTGAGATATGTAAGTACGTGATAGTGATAGGTGTTGAATGGTTGTTAAAGTATGGACCGGCCCATGAGAGAGTGACGAGTGATGAGTGGCTGATGATTTGGTCCTAGGCATCGATTCGGGGTTTCCCAGTCTTCCAGATCCTCAGTTCCAGAGAAGATTCTTGCATTGGATGACTTCAAAATTTTTGCTTATTACTGTTTCCACTCCCCCTGTCACAAGACACACTACATACCCTTTACAATCCATCCACATCCAGCAGCTGTGTCCTGGCAATTTGGACTCTGCTGACGCCCTTTTTCTTGCCACCTTTCCCGATTGACGTCTTTACTTTTCCCCGTTATTATACCCAGGTTACGTCTTCTACTACTAAATAATCCGCCCGTGGACTCGCTCATCCGCATACCTACATCCCCATTAGCGCATCTTTTTGTAGTGATCTTGCCAAGTTGAAAGAATCCACTTACACGTATTCTACCTTGCAAAAGAACCTGCATATACAGCTTACATTAGGTGCTTACATTAGGTGTGTACCTTTCCTACAGTACTAGTAGCAATACATCGCCCGCATCCACCTTCCAACCTTAAGGTTTCCGCCACAGCTTCGCACCTGCAGTTCTCTTAATTGGCAGTCTCGTAAGTGAAGCGCCAAGTTGCCCTGAGTCTAGAAGCCCCGATCCTGGACCTGCAACATTCCAAAAAGGACCGCCCACAACGCCTCTTTTGCATCAATTCCCGTCATTCTTTGCTTGCGCTGGAAACGCAGTAAAGCGATGACTCTATGAGCAGGCCGAGGCGCACATACCCACTCATCTAATCCTTACGAAATCGACTTCTATCTCGCGCGCTATCTACCTACTCTGGCAACACAGACATCATCGCCGGCTGAAGTTGACCCGGTGGTTCGTAGGGGACATTCACGCCAGGACGCAGCCGACGCACACTCACTCTTCCAGCATCGAGTTTCCTGCGACTACTCACCTATCTTAATGGTTTACTTCGATCTGCGCCAATGGCGATAATCAAACCGTACCGACTATTCGCCGATACCGATAACAGCTGCCGTAAGGCGAGCGCTGCGACATAGCCCCATCCATTGATCCAAAGTTAGAGGATAAGCCACAGGCGCAGGCACGAGCGGATAGGTGTGTAAAAATGACTATGTGGCCTTTCCGCCGGAAGGGGTCGCGCAAGCGATCTCGGACGGCTCCCATCTCTGCCGACGTCGATACCCAAGGCCGTGGCCGACAAGGTCAAACCCCGAATCGGATACAGACCGAACCTGACCCTGTCATGGCAGGGCCGGGGTTCACGAAAGAAAGGCGCGAGAATAAATTGCAACGTCGGAGGAGTCGCGCATATAGTTTCTCGCCGGGACGTCGGGACTCATTACGCATTGCTCCAGCCCAAAAGCAGCCGACCGTATCTTTACCTGCAGGATCTATGCCCGCTGTCACTGGTCAAGTTGATGGAAGCAAGGGGGAGGCTTCAAATAACGGCGGCGCTTCAATACCCAGAGTACCAACCTTACACCATGATAATTCTAGGAACAAGCGCAAAAGCGGACAGCACTTACCTGGGAAACAGTCCAGCAAACGACGGAAGGAGGATCATGACCGCGAGGCTGAGATCAAGGCTATGAGCAAATTCATGCCCGTACGTCCTGCCACCGATAATTGGACTGCTGGACGCCCCATGAAGAGAGAGAGCATACGGCGAAGAAATGCCTTCCACAGGAGCTGGGATGAGCATCTGTCCTCGGAAGTCTCGTTGCCTGTGCCGGAATCCATTGATACGACCATGTCTTCGGACTCGGAGCAGGTTTCCTGGAAGGTCTCCGCTCTCGACGCATTGGCTCCCCGTCCGACATTACGGTACTCTTCGCATCCTATATATGGGCCGGCGAAAACATTGGGACCGATGCGATCCACTTCGACAAGGAAGAAACTCGCCGAGCGGGGACCCATACCCGAATCAACCCTGAAGGCATCCAAGAGGATAGACGATCTAGCAAATGACTTAGACGCATCAGATATCCGGGAGCTTATGGAACGGGACAAACGAAGGAAGGAGATGAAAAAGGAGAAAGAGCGTGAGCGACTGGAAAGGCGTCTGGCTAGAAGAGCAGAGAAGCAGCAGCGCGAGGAGGCGGAAGCTGCCAAAGTTGGCACACCTCCACCGCAAAATCTCGAGAGAGGAGTTCTCGGTCGGGAGCTAGTCACCTCGGGACCCGATAGAACTTCAGCAATTATAACATCGTCGAAAATGCGGCCTTCATATGAATCATCTCGGGAGCGGTCCAAGAAACTTTCCTCAGACGAACCGGTCAGTCGAGAGGATGCGCCGTCACCTCTGGATAACTTTTATCGCACTAGCAGCTTTCCAGCTGAGCCATCTACACAGCTTGATGTTGCTCAGCATGGAACCGGGCGCAAACCCGATACCGTAACCCCCGAGCCCCCTTCCCCGCGCTCGACTAGTCCAGGCCTTATGAACTTTATGCGTTCCAAGAAGCGCCGGCCCTCAACAACGCGGTCCGACTTCGAGAAAGTCGAATCGACTCCGCCGCCGGCCATGTTCCTAAGGGCAGAGGACGCGGAGTCCGGTGGTGGTAGAACATCTGACAGCGGATCTTCTAGGCCATGGATGTCGTTTTTCAAGTGGGGAGGGAGAAATAGGCGTATCTCCGGCCCGTCGTCATTCTCAAACACTTCCCGAGACTCGATGCTCGCGATCCCGCCGCCCCAACCACCACCCAGCTATGTGCCTCGGCGCGTGAGTGGCGGAATGCCGAAGCGTACTATGTCTCGCTTCCGGGAGGACCTACCCGAGTTGCCGCTATCTCCCCCGGATTCGCGCGTAACATCTCCTGAAGCCGATCCCCCTCCCTCCGAGCCTTTACCGATCATTCCCGATGACATCCGAATGCGTCACGACACGCCGATATCTGGTCGCCGATCCCAAGAGGTGATGCGCGCAACTCCGAGCTCTTTGCACCGTGATGAGATACAAGCTTCGCCAGCACCGCAGTCCATGTCATTGGCGTCCATTGACTCTGAAGCGTCGTGGTTATCTGGCCGGATGGGTGGCCGTAAGAGGGCTTCGACAGGCTTACGCAACTCTTCGCAAACGTATCCCCATCGGATCGCGTCAGGTGGTTCCGAGAGTCACTCATCGGGACGGACTGATGATGCTATCGTTGACGATGAGTACCTTAATAGTCTCGTTCCCACCCCGCTGCACCGCGATCCCACGGGGGAGGCTCAACCGAGTAGGGACGAGGACGACGGGCGCGAGGCCAGATGGGGCGCGGTAGGCCACACTCCGACGGTAATGCATCATCACGAGACGATGAGGAGTCGAGAAGGGCTACTAATCCAGTCGTTTGACGAGGAGGACAGGGATGCCGATAAGGCGAGCGAAGACACATTCGAAGAGGGTGTGACGCCGGTCGAGCCGCAGAGAGCGACAAGCGTCAACCTCGGCAGCGGACATGCTCGGAACTTTAGTGCTGGTAGTGCAAAGCTGCTCGATTTGACCCCTCGGGCATCCGGGGAGAATAAGAGAAGCACTAGTACTATCGAGCACCTGGATCACGACAGTCAGTAACTTTCTCATCCCGAGAAGCTACCGAACAGGCAATTACAAGACTTACAATAGCGATCATTGACGACACTTTTTTTAATCCAGGGGAGAGGCTGATCCACACACTCTTTTTATCCGACTGTTCAATTTCTTTGTCTACGAACCGAGTCGTCCGGCACACTCTTTCCGATTTCCTTCCGCTTCATAAATACCGACCTTATTCACTCATTTAAGCCTCTCCTTATATGTCGCTGCCAACTCCAGCAACACGGAAAAGAAAAAGTTTCAAAAAAAAAAAAAAAAAAAAAAAAAAAAGGAAAATGGGGCCGCTCTCCTGGTTTAGTCAATTGTCGTCAGACTCTCTCATCGAGATCATGATCAAGCTGCAGTCTTCGCCTGAGTCACGTTTCCAGCTCGTTTTTATCACTTTGCGGGATCTCACGCTCTATCGGTTACATACTGTTCTGCATGTAAGCTACGACTTCATGACTGCTTGCTTCATTCTTGGACACAGGCAGTGGAGTAGGGGATCTGTTTTTATATTCTCTTCATATATTGTGATACCAAATACGTTTTTGTCTTTTCTTCAACCTGACGTGGGTTGATATTTGATACCACATTCTCTTTCCGCCCGGTGTCCAAGGCAATCCTTCGCATAATACGCTTCTGGTAATTCGGGTAAAGCCGTGGCATTACCGTTATGCAACATTTTCGGCATATCAGCCTTCATCTTGCCGAGGGCCCCTTTGGCGTCAGCGGCGCGGAAGAAGTCTGTGTGATGCCCTAGGGGGTAGGGAGCGGGTATCGTTTTTGCGTTTTATTCCCATAGAGCCGCGCTCGGGGAGGATGACGAGCGACTTTTGCCTTGGTATGTATGGATGGATCGGGCGGGGCTGGAAAAGGTCTAGAGAGCGTTCGTGGCAAGTTTTATTCTTGAGGGAGCCAGGATCTGTGTCTATACCAATCAAAGGAGTCTCTCGGTCAGGCAGGCCTCCCAGCTCGTCGTGTGCGAACGCATAGCTCTCACGTAGTTGGAGGTCCGAATACAGTTTTTCAAGCTCAGAATAGTCTGGCGCAGTCCTAGAAACGTTGTGAACCCCGATTGTGTCCGAGAGGTTTGAAGGTTGTGAGACAGATGCTTTGTTCTCCTTAACGTCGTCATTCCGTTGGTTTACACAACGCTTCCGCCTCTGTGCAAATTTTCTAGCTGCCCGCTTATAAAATAAATTAGACCATACAAACAACATGTGTTTATTCAACGTGGCAGAGACACTTGTATCACATACAGCTGGCGATGTCTCCCAGGACAGGGCTGCTATGTTTGTTGGTTTCGGGATACTTCGTATAATCAACTGCCAACCGCCTGCCGACCCCCGCCCCGAGCGGGTACATCGTATCTTATCGGTGCTGCCCCTCCATATGTATGGGAACCCCTGTGGGCCAAAGGGATGCATGGGATATCGCGTCATCGACAAAAGCCACTTACAAATCCGCCGCTTACATCATGGGGCTCTGATGGGGAAAAGACTACGGCAATGCCTTGTCTACCTTAGTGTCCGTACAACATAGTACAGCGCGCCTTTTTTCACTATTACATCTGATTAAGTCAATTCGCCATCCTGTTTTCTATTTCGGGGCTCCTTTGATTCCAAATCAGGTTGTACCAGCCCAGCTGAATAATAAGTCAGCAACTGCAACCTGCATGCCTGGGTCAAGTAGATCTACATACTTCCGTCACCTCCAGCCCTGCGCTCGTACTCTTGCCGTACTTAAAAACCCACCCCGCTACCTCCTACCTCTTTGAACGACGTCCCGTTTTCCTGCTTTTCTTGATGCCAGCAAACTTCATCCTCCGCGCAACACAGTCTACCCTCAGACAATCCCTCAACAGGACATCATCGTCGCGCCTAGCATCGTTATCACCAATCATACGCCAACAGCAGTTCCATACCACATCGCCCAAGATGGTTGTCCACAACATTCAGAGGTAAGTTTCCGCATTCATTATTCCTCTTCATTCCCCCCGCTCCTCCCCTCTCCCCCTCCCCTGCGATACAAGCAGAGGGAGATCTCGAGAAGTTGTGGTGGTGGTGGAATGGGAGAGCCGGCTGGAGCTACCCCGCCTCTCTGTCCCCCTCCTCATCTGCACCAGCAGCAGCCAGCCAGCAAGCAAGCAAGTACTACCAATAGCTGCAGCAGTAACAGTAGCCATTTCGTTTTGCATAAATCCGACTTTCCCATTCGCTTGATGCGCGCAGCTAACTGGGTTACCCCAATGCAGCATGGATGAGTGGAAGCAGGCCCTCCAGGACCACAAGGTCGTGATGCTTGACTGCTTCGCTGTGTGGTGCGGGCCCTGCAAGGCCATTGCCCCGATCCTCGCCAAGTAAGTGATGATGATGTCTGGTTTCGTTACTTCCCTTCCTGGCCATACACACCGTCCCTACTACGGCTTTTGGTTTTGTCTTGTCGCATTTTTCTTCCGCGGCTATTACTTCATCCCTCCGGAGACGAACGTACTGGCTGACGCGCATGCTTCTTTTTTTCAACCGGTTACAGCCACTCGAACGAGGATGAGTTCAAGGACATCTTCTTCGCCAAGATCGACGTCGACGAGCTGCCCGAGCTCAGCCAGGAGCTCGGCATTCGCGCCATGCCCACCTTCATGCTTTTCAAGGACGGCGAGAAGGCCGACGAGCTAGTGGGCGCTAACCCCAGCGCCCTCGTCGAGCTGCTCCGGAAGTCCAAATAAGCCGGCCCCTTGTTGACGGTGCGGCTCGGCTCGGCGGAGGAGGGTCCTGGTGGAAAAAGGTCCGGACCAGGGGGACTGCGACACCTGCCTTGTCGGAATAAGATTATAGAGTTGATATCTGCGTAGTTTCGGCCCATGGGGCCCACGCTTACGATGAGCAGTGGGTTGAGTGCAATGCGGACGAGTTAAATCGGCCTTGTGTGCCATTCAAGAATCTAGGTCCCCTTTGGTGTGCTTAAATTCAGATACCGTTCGTCGGCATATGCATATGCCGCCTGTCCCGGTACTCGATGTGTGTGATGAGACTCTCTGTCACACAAGTGCCATGCCTTCTAGGATTCTCTTTTAACTGCTATTGGGGGGTGAGTTGACTGCAATTATACGTAAGATCATTAAAGTGCGGAAGTTAACAGCCGACAAACTATTCGGACGGTCCTACGGTACGTGGCCATAAAGCAATCATCCCGCCTTAAGCGGTAACTCCACGTGAGAAAAAAGGGGTTATTCTCAGTTTGCAGATAATCACATAATCTAACCGGAAAGAACGAGGCAGAGGGGGGAATGCTAGAGCTTGGGACTTCTTAAACTGAAATCGTGACTTTTGATATAAACCAAAGGCCGGCTGTCGGATATAAGGTAGCGCGAGAGGTCGAGCATACTGAGGTTTTATTATATGTAGTGCTACCACCGCTGGTTGGCTCATCTGTCAGGAAACAACATGCGCATCCCAGAGTGACAGATTACCTACCTAGATACTGATAGAAGGGGGTACCTTCGAGCTTTTTATTAAAGCGAATAATAAAAGACTCTTATTGTCGATAACAGGATAATCAGGTATCGCTATTACCTAGACCTCTATTATTCAGTTCCCGTATTTCTAACTTCTGAATATAACGGTGGCCCAACTATTGTAGAATATCAGGAGGCTAAGCCGGTATTCGCCTCCGTCCTAAGAGTGCAGCTTCAAAGTCGCGTTAAGGCAAGCGCGACGTAACGACATAAACAGGAGTATTTAGAAATAAATATGGTGGATGCTGATGTTTATTTATGACTAAATACTCTACTAAATGCTCGGAATTATATACATGCAAAATCTTGTCCAGTCTCCCCCTGGAATAAGCCGCAAGGGCTCGCTTAGGCGCCGGTGTAGACGGGCGGGCCCGGAATCGTGTACGATTCGAGGTTGCCCCAAATGTCGACGAGGATGCCGGGGTCGTTGGCACTGTAGGCGCCGGGGAAGGAGACGCCCTCCGGGGTCGCGGAGCCGCCGCTGGTAACGGTGATTTGCTATTTTTGGGTCGCGTCAGCCAAAACCAGACAGGCAAGTAACCCCCTACACCCAACCACTGCATGAGGGGAGACCGAGAAGTAAAGCGACTCACGTAGCAAGACATGTAGAACTGGGCGCCGCCGGGCTGGCTCGCGGTGTGGAGCGCGATGGTCTCGGCGCGCAGCAGGTAGTCGCCGGGCGCGATGTCCGAGGGGATCACGACGTCCTGCTTGCCGCACTCCTCGTTGATCACGTCGTTGCCCCACTTGCCCGTGGCGGCGTCGTAGCCGCTCTCGAAGATCTTGAACCACGGCGTCGAGCCGTCCGCCGCCGCCGCGTCGTCCACCTTGCTCAGGTACACCAAGACGGGCCCGAAGTGGTTGCCGCCGATGCCCTCGTTCGCGCAGCTGCGGTCGCCTGGCTGCTGGTGCATCTCGACGGTCACGGTGGATCCGGCTTGAAAAGCAAAGATTATCAGCATTTTGGTCGAAGTGGTAGAACGTTAGGAGGAGCACTGTCTTACCGGGTACGTCGCAGATGCCCTGGGCGGGCGAGGGGTTCGCATTGCAGACGATGGACTGCCCGGTCACGGAGGTGACAGGGCTGTTGCTCGGCTGCGGTACCGTCAGCAGGGACACTCCTTCACCACATTAAGCGACAGCGCCGTTTCCGTCGCAGACGAAGACATACCGGCAGCCTAACGCAGGTTCCCGCTTGGTCTTCGCCGTTGACCCACAGCTGTTGGAACGTAGCGTGGCCGAAGACCGTAGTGGCCAGTGCCGAGGCAGTGAGAGCGAGCGAGAAAGTCTTCATCTTGAGGGCGACGTAGATTGGTAGGTGTCGGTGTCTGTACTGGTCGCTTGGGGGCTTGTAGATCGAATATTCCATTCCTCTCAGGCGGGCGGATGAGGCTCATATATAGCCTTTCCTGAGGCCACAGATTGCCGCTGGGGAGGGGGGGGGGGCAATAATCCCCGGCACCTTCTCGGGCAGCACGTCATATCCACATGGCGATATATTTGGCTCAGTATATCAAATATATTGCGGCTTGTGGTCAGCTACTCCCGCGAGCGGGAGCAGGGGAGCACCTCCGTTGGCGAGTCATCTGGTGATATTTGACCGCCCACATGCACCAACGGATCGAAACCAACCCCTGAGGGCTGCGGGGGCATGGTTGTTTCTCCTTAATTGGTCCATCTTATTGTGTTGAAAACAGGCGGAATGTCGGGAAGATTTTCGACTCTACTACCGTGTTGCCGGTCCTAAAATGAGCAGAATTATGTCGATCTCTGTCGCAATGGAGCATTGTCTCTCTTACGTCTAGTTAGGAGGCAGGTATGGGGCTCGACGGAATTTAGGTGAGATCCATCCATAAGACCCTAAAGCGGAAGAGCTCGTGAGGTTCCCGTTTGGGCGGCCGCCAGGCCACCTGATTGGACGTCCATGGACGTTGATCATCATCCTGCATGACAGCACTCCTGGGCTAATTTATCCGGACAAACCCCTACCGAGCCGCGCTTGGCAGGTTGAAGTCGTCAACGCCGCATGGGAGGTTGACCTTACTTCCTCCCCACTGCATTTACTAAGCCATCCTCGCATCTAGGCCGAGACTTATATAGAAGGACAATCTCTCAAGCGTCTTAGACTCAATAGTTTTGGAAGGATCTGACTTCGAGCTCTTGTGCATGGGGCCAGCACAGCAGAATCATCGCGAATCTGAAAGTGGTAGAACGCTGCCTCTGGAGGCTTGAGACTCGTCCAACCATTGTCGGTAATGATCAGCACACGGAGACTCGGTGTACTCGCATGGAACACTCATAAGATCAACTACAGTTAAAGCTCATTCCAAATTCCGTCTGCTTAGTATTATAGACGACGGCATACATAGGCCTATGGCTTATATATTGATATTACCCCTTTCTCCCTGTAATACAACCCGTTTCTTGTATTCCCCCTCTCAGCAAGGAAGAACGTATTTTTGCCAAGAATAGACTCGAAATGCTCGATTACACCACAGGCTAAGTGCATTAACCTGGGACCCCACTTAATGAATGACCCTAACAATGAATAGCTGTTTTCACCTAAACTCGCGATATTTAAAAATGAATAACAAATTAACAAAAATACTTGTAAGAATAAATTTAATATTATAAGAAAATGCGTTATATGTTTCATATAATATATATTATTTACGTAATAAGGTAACTGTTTATTAATATATAATTTATAATAAAATACTGAAAAGTAATATATTATTTAATAAATAAATATAAATAGTAATACCTTAATATATAATAATATTTTTATATAAATAAAATATTAACAATATAAAATTTTATATATAATAAAGTATGAGATATTAAAATAAATCTTTTTTATTTTAAAAATTGTTAAAATAATAAGATAACATTATAAATTTTAAATTATTAAAATTTGATTTAAATTTATTAAGAAGAAAAACACTAACTACGATTTTTGCTATTTTATATATTATATAATATAAAAATACTCGATATTTTTATAGGGTTTTTAAATTTATAAATTAAGTTTTATTATTAATATATTTATATACTATTTAAATATTAATATTTAATTATTTAACCAATTAAATTAAATTAAATTATTTTTAAATTAAAGTATATATAATAGTATTTATCTTATTATAATAATATATAAAAACCTAAGTTATTTTATAAAATTTTTATTAAATATATTAAATTATATACATTTTATAAAATAGAAATAAAATTATTATTCTATAAAAGATATATTTATTATAATATATAATTTAATTACGCTTTATTATTTGTATTTTACATATATATAATTAAAATTTTAATAACATGTTTCTTTATTTAATATTTTATTTTTAAATAAATATTTTTTTTATAAAAGTTTATATTAAATTATATTAAATAAAAACGCGATAAACCATTTTTATAATTTAATTATAAGTTTTAACTTAGTAATAAAGTATTTTAAATAGGTTATTATTAAATTAAGATTAATAGTAAAATTATTAACAATTAACTCGTATTATTATATTATAAATATATTATAAATTACAAAATAAAATTTAAATAATATTTTATTATTTCATTTGTAATAAATATATCTTTATAGGTTAATAATTTATTTAAGTTATATATATAAAGCGTTAATATTTTCTATTAATTTTTATATTATAATTTATTTACCGTAATTTTATATTATAATATATATTTATTATAAGCGTAATATAACATTATATATTATAAAAATACTTTTTACATAAATATTATATAACGTTAACTTTATTATAATTCGAATAATTATTACAAGTATTTTTGTTAATTTGTTATTCATTTTTAAATATCGCGCGTTTAGGTGAAAACAGCTATTCATTGTTAGGGTCATTCATTAAGTGGGGTCCCAGGTTAACATGGTGAGAAGCCTGGTTCTCACCACCGGTAAAGTCCCTACTGCCCGAACATCACTTTTTTTTATCGCCAGTTGCTAATAGGCCAACATGAAATCTGATGACTGACAATAGGCCGTGGAGGGGATAGCTCCTTTGGTTCTCTTGCCAGTTCCGTTGGGAGACAACTTCCTTATAACGCGGCGATTCTGAGGCTCTTAGTTGTTATCCTGATTCGAGAAGTTTAAGTTCGTCTGGGTGTTCAAGCGCTATTGATTACGTATAACACTGTAGACTCCTACTATTGTAACAAGAGTAGCCATAACTTTGACCCTGGAATTTAAGTTGCTTCATATTCTATGTCCCAGATGTTCTCCTAGAGTCATCGCTTCAGGGGCTTGACATTACTAAGGCCTAAGTTCCTGTTTTAAACCATACGCGCTGAATAAAGTATTCAGCACTACAATTGTCCTCTTATGCGCCTTATCTCCGTTTTAGAAGTATTTGAAATATGAGTGGGGTTTCTTAAGGGTTAGCCATTGCTCCCGCAAATCGACAGATAGCCGGAATCAGCCGGAATGAAACCCCTTCAGCTACCTCCGAGAATGGTCCAAATCTTTCTCATGTGCGAGCCGTCCAACCTGATTCTTTTCACAATGGTCAACGACATCATCACTCCTCAGCCTCTAAAGATATGAATAGTGATGTGAAGATGCTATCAGTAAGATCCCAGCAGTGCTGGTCGGAGACCCTCAGAATTCCGATATAAGACCACTTTATATACATAGCGCACTTCCACAACCGGCACCACGCCACCCGCCAGGCCCCAGGTGAGATATTTCACCCCGCCTTAACATCCCTTCCGACCAAGGTACGCCTCGTAGGACTCCGCCTTACGCGCTAAGCAAGGCACGAACCGGGTAGTTAACTACCTGCAAATACAGAAATAACGCGCCAGGTGCATATTCGAATTAAGTCGACATATTCTAAGGTGCTTCGCTTCCTTATCATTCATCGACATATATAGAAGGTGTCGAGGAAGGAATAAAATACTATTGATGGCCCTATAATCTCTATAAGATCCTCTTGTCGAACTCGCCCCCTTTTATCATTATCCAGGTAGGCAATCTGTCACTCTCTGGGATAGCATGTTGCGTTTCCCGAAAGTTGCCCTCTCCCACCCCAGTCGCTTACCTAACCCATCGTCGCTCTTACTCAGGCGCTACTCAGGGAGTGCTTAGGTACTGCTCCGGACACCTTAGGGGGGTAATCAAAATTGGTTTAGATAACGAGGTAATGCTATGTAAACCAGTAAAGTTCCGAAATAAAAAATGCCAACTTTTCGCGAGGGCTGTGACAGGGGGCCATTTTCGGCCACCTGGGTACAGAAAAAGGGCCTTTAATAACCTATAAAGATTTACTTAGTTATTTTAAAGATTCCGTTTAGAAAAAAATTATAAAACCCGGTTCTAAACCTTTTTCAATATATATTATCGTTAAGTTTAACTTTTTAATTTACCTATTAATTATATAATAATTATAAACTTTTCCCTTTTTCTAGTAATCGTTTAGATTTAAGCCAGTTAAATCGCGTTTTTTTATTTCTGTTATTACTTTAACCGATATACGTATTTATATATATTTTTTTAATTTCTACTTATTATTTAATTTAATTTATTTAAATAGCAATTTTATCGGAAATAGGTAGGAAAAAAATAACAGAAGATAAAAGGAGATATACCGAGAAAATATTACGGTTTAAAGGTTACGTAACAGGCTCCAGTATATATACAACTATAAGCACTAATATAATTGCCATAATTACGATTATTTTACCGATTTTTTACCCTAATAACGTAACGGTATAATATAACCGTAATATAATAATCGCATAACGGTAGGTAACGCCTTAATACTGTAAGGAAACAGAGAGATACGGCGGAACCTCGGCGACTAGTCGCCGGCCCACATATACACCTATAAAAGACCGCATTTAGATAACATATACAACTCAGATAGAAATCTGTTAATATACTTACTTCTTGGAATGATCTGTTACTGTTCGATTATTACCTTACTTTTATAACTATACGCCTTAATTTTTTTTATTTTTTTTAAAAGTAACGCGATAATTAATAAAAGCGGATCGACGCGTAACCGAATTTAGCCTGTAACAGCTGATTATATATAGAATAACGAAAAAAGCTAGATTACCGGGTAATCGAAGTATGTTCGGAATACAATACGTAATTATACCTAAAAAACGTTACCCGACGATATAAATACGGGAAATATATTTAATTGCAGTTAGGCGCCGTTAGGTAAATATAGGTTAAAGATACCGTTAAATATATAACCTATTTTTTACGATAAAATTTTACGTATTTATAAGGAGATCCGGTAAAAGCGCGTTAGATTTAAGGAAAAGCGAAAAGTTTTTACCGATTAAACGGAGCGCGATTAATAAAGCGCGATTGTTTAGTCGAAATTATTACGAGTTAATATTACCGATAATATAAACGGAATTATTCGAAACCGTTTAAATATCCGGGATAAATATTTAACGAATAATTTTCGATATAAAAATAAAAAGATTAAATTATATTTATCAAGGAAATTAACGTTATAAAAAACCCGGGTTACTCGATGTAATATATATTTATTAGGCGATAAGCAGAATGGAAAACTTTTTGTAATTAAAGTAGTAAGCGTACCGTAATAATATATAAAAAACGGCCGAGGAGGTTACGTTAAAAGATTTATAGTTTTTCGTAAGGAAGGGTTATTTTAACTTTAAGTATACGGATCGGGTATTCCGGAATACCTTTAAAAAGTTTAGGTAGGGCGACGAGTTGCCGATAAATTTCTTTATAATTTAAAGAATTTATTTGTTAAAGGTTAAAAACGTTAATATCGATTTAAAAAAGAAATACCTTAAATTAGCGTATTATTTTTATTACCGTTTATAGAAACTTTTAAAAATTAAGATATTAAAGTAAAAGGTTTTGTTTAAGTGTTCGTTCGGTATCGTAATAAAGGCTAATCGTGTATAAGCGGTTTAGCGTTAAAGCTAAGTATTGCAGGCTAAGTAAAGAAAAAATAAATAGACGTATTCGAATACGTTTTAAGATAATAATCCAATAAAGGGAAGATATTTGGAAATACCTGGCTTAAGTAAGGAAAAGGGTAGGATTTTTCGGAAAAAATTTCCGTACCGCCGAATAAATTCCGATTATAATAAATCCGTTCGGTTTAAGGAGTTATCCGCTTTTTTTAAAAAGGATTATATCCCGATTTATTAGAATTATAGGAAAAAAGGGTATACCAGCTTTGTTTACAAAGCGGAACGTAAAAACGGCCTTTTATTCCGACCTAACGATAAAAACGCAATAATAAAGCGTTAAAAACCTGCCGTAATATAGAATTTTATTATTTTTAATAATTTAAGTAAGTTGGAAAAAGTCCTGCCGGAATAAAAGCGTACGTTTAACTTATTTCGGCCGAAAAATACCGGACGATCGGTATCGGGCCGTTATTAAGGGGTTTAGTTATTGTACGAATAAATTTAAATATAAAGGCGGAAATAAATACCTGTAATAAACGTTTTATTAAAAAGCATAAATTCCGCTTTGTCGCCGTTAATATACCGATATTAATCGGGGTAAATAAAGTTTTTATTAAATATTATAAAACTTTCGAAATTAAGGCCGAAATAACGGATAAATAATAAAATATTTAACGGTTTCGTTAAGTTTATTTTACGATTAAGCGTAACCGGTTAGCGCCTAATTTGTTTTTATTCCAATTAAGGATAAAAAAATTAGGTATGCTGTTAAATACAGTAAGATGCGAATAGAACTATAGGGGTTTAAAGAAAATTAACGATAAGGAAATTATAGATTTAACCTTTGCCGGTAAGTCGGTTTACGTTATTAATTACGTAAAATTCGGGGATAATTGTAATATTTTTAAGTTTAACGAGGAGGAAATTTTTAAGGTAGTAAAATTATTTAGATGTTTAAAAAAGTTTCGGAATATATATTCCGAAAAGGGAGCGAAAATATTCCCTTTGTTTCTAAAAGTTAAATATATAATCGATCTCGTATTAGGTAAATTACCATTTATAAGTTTAATTTACCTTATGTTGGAATTTTAATAGCGAAAACTTAAGGAGTATATTTATAAGTATTTAAGAACGGGGCGAATCCGAGAATTAAAGTTAGAAATTATTATTTTTATTTTGCTCGTACTTAAAAAAAAAGGCATTTTACGACTATCTATCGATTACCGGTTATTAAATTAAGTTATTATAAAGAATTAATATTTTTTATTATTAATTTTTAAGATAATAAATAAGTTAAAATCGGCTAAGGTTTTTTCGAAACTAGATTTACGGGATGCGTATTATCGTATTCGGTTAAAAAAAGGGCGATAAATAAAAAACGGGTTTCCGAATAAGGTACGGGTAGTTTGAATATACGGTAATGTTTTTCGGGTTTACTAATATTTCCGTAATTTTTTAAGCTTATGCAAGGTCGTTGGGTTTAAGCCGTATTATCCAGGCTAAGCTAAAGATACGAAGTAATTATACTAATAATTAATACGATAAATATTTTACCTAATATTTTCGAATACGATAATTATTAATAGTTTTTACGGTAATAATAAATTATATGCTTTAATTACGAAAAGCCTTATTCCGAAACCGATTATTAAGTTTTCGTAAATACGTAATTTTTTCGATTAATATCGGCTGGGAGGTTTATTTACGTAATGCCGATAAGTTTCGACCTTAATAAACTTTATACCTTTTGGCTGGTTCGGCAGGGGGAATTTCCTGGAATATAATAACTCAGGAAATATTAAGTTTTTTGCGGTAAACCTTAAATCCGTATAAGATAGCTGCTTTATAACCCTTTGCTAATTTTACGATAATTACCTTTAACCTCGATCGATTTTACGACTTTTCGAATCCTTATTAATTAAAATAGCTAAAATATACAGGGTAATTTTTATTATAAAATACCGGTATTCCGTAATTATAAAGTTTTTACGGAAAATGTTTTTTTTAAAATCCTTAAACTTAATAAAACTTTAAAACGAATTAAAAATATTAATATTTTTATCGATTTAACTAACCTTTTTTAAAAAAATCGGATTTTATTTTTAATTTTCGGATACGATTTAATTTATATATGTCGGCAATTAGTGCTTTTAGGTACTTACGGCTGGTGCGTTTAGGCTGTAAATGCTACCTAGGATAGCCTTTATTTAGGAACCATCTTTTATATAGTTAAACGTATATATAAGGGCGGTTCGCCCTAGATGTTTTTAGTTTATAAGATTATTAATATAAAGTTTTACGTTAATATCCTATATTTAATTATTGTAATTACTATTATAGTAACATTTTCTGGTTGATTAGTAACCGTAATACGTTAAACGGAATAGTTATTTATAAGCTAAGTTAATAAAAAAAGTACGAAATTTAAAAAAAAGTTATTTAATTAATTTAAAAAAGAGTAAGCGGTTGACGATAGTAAACAAGTAATAAGAACGTATTTTAAGGTAGTTCTTTATAATCGAACAAAGTAATTTATCCGATAAGGGTTTCGTTTTTATGCGGGATAAGAAATATATAAATAGCGATTTATTTTTTTTTTTTCGATTAGGAGGATTTTTAAAACGAAAAATTTTATAGTAAAGGGGAAAAATAAAAGCTTATGATAAACGTAACGGTAGGAAAAAAACCTGTTTTTAAGATTTTTACGGAAGAAATTATATTACCTTAGTAACGATAATTAAAAAACCGATATAAAACTTTTATATAAAAATAATAACTTTAATTAAAATTAAATAAGTTTTATATATCCTTAGGTATTAATTTAAGTAAGATTAAGAAAAACGTTAAGGTACGAAAATATAAATATAGGTTAGTTAAAAATAAAATTAAAGATTTAAAATTTTAATAAAAGAAAAAAGACGATATAATAAAGTAAATAAATAATATCGTAAAGCGATTATTAAATATATTTTAGTTTAAGGACGTATTTTAATAAGGACCGCCTTAATTAAAGGCGATATGGAATTTACGAAATGCAAGTATTTGTAAAAGCGTTTTACGAGACGTTTAAAGGATAGGAGGCTTATAGGAAATTTTTATCGCCGTCGAGAGCGATATAAAAAAGATTAATTTTTTAAAAAAAGGCGAAACGTAATTAAAGAGGTGGTTTATTAAGAAGTTTGATTTTTCGAAAAGGGAAAAAAGCGAAGAAAAAAAGTTACGTAAAGAAGAAAATGTAGTACGTAAGGATCCCGATAATTCGGATGGGTTACTTTTAGATTCGTTTAAAAGTTTCCGAAAACGAAAAAGCCGTTGTAATAGTTTTTTTAGCATTTTTAGCAGTTTTTTAAGCCTTAATAATTTAGATAATTTTAACGAGTTAGGCGTTTACTTAAAGGAAAAAGAAAAAAACTTTAAGAAGTTTAGTAATGATATAAAGTTACGTTAAAAGCGTTTTAACTTTTTATTAGATAAAGAAAATTATTTAGCAGGCTGGGCTAATTAAAAGCTTTAAAATAACGTTTTAATTTTTGCCCTTAAAGAGATTAGCTATAAGGACGGAATAAAATTAAAATAACTTAATTAGTTACGTTTTACGAAAGTTATTATTAAAACATATAAAAGGGCGTTTTTAAAGTTAATTATAGGTATTAAGAAAAAAACGAAAATGTTAAGAATTTTTAAGAAGATTTACGTAGTAATAAGTAAGGCTAGGTAAAGGTTTTTTTAGAAAAAGCTTAGTAAGATTATATACAATAAAAAAACCCCGTATAGTTTATTATAAAGTTTCAAAAGTTATTATAAAAGGTTAAAAGCTATAGTATAAAGTTTGGATTAAAAAAATAAATTATTATATTTTTTATTATTATAAAGGATTACGTTAGTAATTAATGCAAAACGATTTAATTAGTGTTTAAATAAACCAATTATTTTTTTTAGCAGTTAATCGACGATTTTAACAGCGAATTTTATAACCGCATTAATAAGAAAAAGAACGGGAAATCTTATAACGTTTAGAAAGGTAAGGGAAAAGGTAATAACAATAACAATAATTTCCGAGATAATAGGTTTGTATAGAATAAGAACGGAGAGTTACTTTGTTTTAACTGTAGTAAATACGAATACCTAGTAAAGGATTACTTTGAGCTGTAAAAGAAAAAAAACGGTAAAGGAAAGAAAGGAAAATGTAACTAACGTTAGGGTAATAATGGATAAAATAATTAAAGCAATAATTTTCGTAATATTTATAACGGCAATAAAAACGAAAAGTAATTTATTCTTAACGGCTTAAAGGATTTATACCGATTAAACGGAAAGATTTTCAGCGCTTGCGTTAAAAAATAATAACTAGAGGACTTTATGTAATAATACGATAAAATGATTTAAAAGGTAACTTAGGGAGTTCTAGTGGTTAAACGCTTTAAAGCCCGGGAAGTTTTAATAGGTAAATGTATTAAAATTTAAGTAATTGATTACTTAAAGTTATAAAAAGGTAAACGCCTTAAAGAAATTATTATAGGAAACGTTATGTTTTTATACGTTTATTTCTTTTACGGGAATAACTTAAATAAGTTGCTTTAGGATTTAAGAACGAACGTTAATATTACGAATAATATTAGCAATTTTAAGAAGAATATTATAATAAATATTAAATCTAGGAAAATCCAAATTATGACAGGTAAAAGATTTATAGTTATTATTTTTGTTAATATCGTTAAATAGTTTTTAAAAGGGTTTAATAAAAAGAGAAACGAAATTATAGTTAGGTATACGTTATATATTAATAACTTCCTTTTGAAAATATTTTCCGGGAAGATATTTTATAAAAAAAAAGGATACTTAAATCGTAACGCCTTAATAAACCTTAATAGGATTTAATTATTAATAATTAACGTTTTTCGGAAAGGATTCTTCTTATAGCTTTACAGGAAACCGGAGCTTATTATTAGGGCTTTAAACCCAGCAAACGATAAAAACTATTAATAAGGATACGTACTGGGGGAGGTATCCGGTGAGAAAGACGGCGATAACCTAGTGGATAATTTGAAACGCATATTTTCGAACGCCTTTAAATACGGAAAAGTCTTAATAACGGATAAAGTCATAAAGAAAATTATCTTTTAATACCGCCGCTTTTGCCACCTTAATACCGAACGATTAATATGGACCATTAAAAGGTTTACGGGGATAAATCTAAATCTTAACGATATAAAAAATATCCTTTATACGGCGTACGATAAAAGGAAGATACGGAAAATACCATTTACAAACCTTTAAAAATAAGGGAAGTATATAAAAAAAATCATTTAATACGACGTAAGGTTAATTAAGCCTATTAATATCGAAAATAAAAGTTATTTTAATTTTATTATAAATAATTTATTACGTTACAGAAAATATTATTCGTTTAAAAATAAAGACAAAATTTAATAAAACTTATACGCGTATATTACGCGAATTATAAAACGTTTGGAAGCGCTGTTATTAAACGAAAAAAATAAACGTAAAAAAGTATAAATCCTACGCCTTAACGGTAGCAGGGAATTCGGTATAACAATAATTAAAAACTTTTACGTTATAGAAGGTATTAAACTAGTAATTTCCAGCGTATATAATTAATATTAAAACGGAGTTGCAAAACGAGAAATACAGTTTTTGCAGAATAAGGCGCGTATAACCTCCGTACAAATAAAAATCCTTATATATTTCTGGGATTTCGTGATAAAGGTAATAACGTACATTATTAATAGGACAGGCCAGTTCACGGTAAAGGATATGATACCGATCGAGTGCTTTAAGGACGTATTCGAACCTGACAGGTCTCATAAGCCTGACAACAGTCACCTTCGGATCCTTGGCAGCAGATGCACAGTCCTAATCGACAAGAATTACAGGACCAGATCAGAAAAACTAGCAGCCCGTAGAACAAAAGGAGTGCTGCTAGGCTATCAGGGGACACACAACTACAAGGTATAGTTGCTAAAGGGCGGCAGACTGCTGATAACACCGCATGTCACTGTCTATAAGGACCTGGAAGAGCCAGGACAGCCCCCTAACCCGAAGGATATCACTCGGTCACTCCCGCAGCCCGTACAGAAGCGACTGAGACACCGTCAGAAACAAGGTGTTGGAGTGAAGAACAGGGACGACAACGTCGTTTCAGATCATGATCCGAAGACAGGAAACGTTATCGCCTCGTACGTGGATGACTTCCTGCTTTTCGGCCCTGACAGACAGCGTCTTAAGGACATCGCCAAGGGGATAGCTGAGGATGTACCCATCAAGGACCTGGGGGACGTTGACTGGTACCTGGGCGTACGAATCGTCCGTTTCTCACTAACGGGAGATGTTAAGCTGGACCAGTAACAATACATTAAGAAGTTACTAAAATCAATAAAACTGGACGTTATACGGAAACAATTTACGCCATTTGTTAAGGATTACTTAAAGTACGCCGTAAGGAATAAAAACGTAATTAATAAAAAAAAAAACGTACGAATATATAAATTTTGTAAGGAAATTTAACTTTTCCAGTTATATTAACAAACCGGATATAACGTTTACAACGTTAACTTAAACTAGGTTCATAAATAACCCGTTACTTAAATACCAGGAATATATCAAACAATTACCGCAATACCTAAACGGTACGGCAAACCTATCTTTTCGGTACCGGAAGCTAAAAAACTACCCGTACCGGAAATACAACAACCTAAGTTTATTCGGAATAATAAATATAAGCTTTGCAAATAATAAATTAATTAAATCCATAACAAGCTACGTATTTTTCATAGCTGGAACGCCCATATTATAAATTTCAAAATTATAAAGCATTATTACCAAATACACTATTAAAGCAAAATACGTAAAAACAAAAACAGCTGCAGCAAAAACAACTAAAATCAGGAACTTCCTAATAAAACTAAAGCTTATACCTAAAAACCTTATTCTTATCCTAGAAAATAATACAAATACGCTAAAATAAATAATAAAAATACAGATAATACGGAAAAAGCGCCATATTCGACTGGAATACCATTACGTACGTTAAAAGGTACAGGAAAGTAATATCAGCTTCCAATACGTAAAAAACAAAGATAACCCAATAAATAAACTAATAAAACCCCTTAATAAAGTTAATTTCGAACGATTTATAACGAATTTAAAATTAAAAAAAATACAAAACGAATCAAAAGGTATTTAAAATCGACAAATATAAAGGTTTAGTAACCGAAATTACTTAAAGCAAAAAAGCATATCGGCAGTTAATGCTTTAAAATAATTACGGCTAATAGGCTCAGGCTAAAAAATATTACCTGGAACACCCTTTATTATGAAAAAACCCTTTAAGTATGAATTATATATATAAAGGCGGCTCGCCCTAGACGTTTTTAATCTGCAAAATTATTAACATAGAATTTTGCGCCAGTATCCTACATTTAATTACTATGACTGCTGACAATATAAATAAAAATAATTAAAAGTTAAACAACTTTATAATAGAAAATATCGACCGTATAAAAAAACTGCTAGGAAAACTGGATATAAACGGCAAAAGGTTTAAAAATTTCGAAATTTAATTTTTAGTTCGATACAAGCTGGAAAATTACGAACGATAATTTATCCGGCTGCTTTAGATTGCGAAAACCGTCCAGAATTCGGTCAAAAATAGTCGTCGATGGGGGTATAACAGAGCAGTCTGTAAGAAGGTTAAAGCTTAATAAAGCTTAATAACCGATACCACAATCTATTTATTTGTTTAATTTTATTTCACGGTCACGTCTCCTTTAAGGAGATTTTTATACTTATATATACGAAGTTTTAACCGGCTTTATCGACTAGATTTATATCGTTTATTTAAACGATATTATAATTTTTTCGGATAATAAAAAAGAATATATAAAATATTTCCGATTAATTTACGAAAGGTTAAAAAAATATTAGCTATTTATTAAATTATCGAAATACTAATTTTTCTAGAACGAGATTTTATTTTTAGGATTTGTTATTAATACCGAAAAGATATAAATAAATAGCTGCCGTATTACCGTAATTTAAAAATAGGAACCTTTTAAATCGATATATAATATCCAGGTATTTCTAAAGTTTATTAATTTTTATAGGAAATTTATTATTTATTATTTAAAAATTACCGCCTTTATTATTAATTTATTAAAAAAAGAATCTAAAAGAAAAATTTCGAATAACCCGTCAAGGTAAATAAAGTATTCGAAAAACTAAAAACCGCTTTTCGAAAGGTAATTATTTTCCGATATTAAAACCTTACCAGGTTTATACGCGTAAAAATTAATACGTTTATTAAAGTTATATTTAATATCTTATTATAACTTTATAAACTAAATTAATATTTAGTCGTTTTTAAATTACGGAAATTTTCCGATACCGAAACTAAATAAAAGATAAGTTAATAAAAATTATTCGTTATCGTAAAAAGTTTAAAATATTAACGTTAATATTTAAAAAACGTAAAATAAAAATTCCTGGTTTTAACCGATTATTAAGCACAAAAAAATAATAATCGTTATATTAACGTAAGATTTTCGAAAAAAATTCGCCCGATAAATATATCGATTATTTTAATTTAATTTTAAAATATAATATTAACCTGGAAAAACCAACCCGGTTAACGAGTTAAATTAACGGCCAGATTATATATCCAAATTAATCGATTACAATAACATAATCTTTAAATTAACGAAAAAACTTTAATTAATCGGTAAACTACCTAAAAAAATTAAGTATTTAACGGCGACCTTATTCCGTACTATCAAAAAGTACGGCCGGGTACTGTAATTCGCTAAAACCGTATAAAACGTTTTAACGGTTAAATTCCTTAACGAATATAAGGTTAAAAAGGTTTAAATAATCGAAATCCGTATTAAAATAACGCGGGACCCCCGTTATACGATTGCAAATTATTTTCCGGAAGGTTAAAAAAAGAGGCCGTATATTAGTACCCCCTATATAAAATACGTACGGTAAAACAAGCTTAAATCGTAACCGTTATTAAAGTTACGTTAAAAAAATTAAAACCCGATATTACGAAAAAACGCCGCTTAAATTCTAAAACGTAAACGGAATTAAAAAATAAAGGCGTTAAGGTTATTATGCCGAAGTAATACGTTTTACGTCTAATAATAAAAAATTAACTTTAAACAAAACGGTATTTATTCCGAAAACTTTATAACAATTTTACGATAAAATTCGCAGATTATAAGGTAAAAACTTAAATATTTAAAGACTTATAACGTTAACCCAGAAAAATACCGGGATAAAAAATGGTTATTATATAAATCTAAATAACGTATTATTTTATCGGAATAAGTTCGTTATCCCGTTATAATACGTATTATGTTAATAATTAATTAACTAATATTATAACGATTTTCGAATAAAATATATAAAAAACCGGAAAACTATTAAGTTAATTAACCATAAATTTTATTAGGAAAATATGGCGAATAACGTCCGAAAATAAGTTAAACGCTACTTTATATATTATGGTATACGGAAGTTTAGGTATAAATTTTGTAAAACGTTATAATCGCTTTTTTTACTAGAATAACCGTTTTAAAAATTAAATATAGATTTTATTACTAAGTTACCCCTTAGTTTAAAAAATAATAAACGTATATATAACGTTATTTTAATAATAGTTAACCGGTTTATAAAGTTAACCTTATTTTTACTTATAATTAAAACTTTAATAATCGTAAAGCTGGTTAACATCCTATATAAAAAAATAAAATACCGTTTCGGTTCCTTATTAGAAATCGTTAATAATCGAAATAAATTATTTGTTAATTAATTCTGGACCAAATTCTGTAAAGTAAAAAAAACCAAACGCCAACTATTTATTACGTATCATCCCTAAATTAATAAATAAACTAAACGTGTAAACTAAACGTTAAAAAAATATTTCCGAAATTACTATAATAAAAATTAAGTAAATTAAATTTAATTATTATATAAAGCCGAATTTACTTATAATAATTATCGGAACAAATTTACCGGATATTCGTTATTTAAAGCTTTTTACGGTTATTATTTTCGTATAGTAAAGTAAATATTTAATAAATTCCGAATTAAAATAACGTACTATATAAGTAAGTCGCTTATACAAGCGAGTCGCTCGTTTTTCAGCACTTTACAATAACGAAGTTAAATAAATTAATTATAATACAATAAATCAATTTAAATTACTTAAACTCCTTATCGCCAAACGTCTTTATAACTTCCTTACAAGTACGTATATTATATCCGGGCTTGCCGTAAACGCCATACTTCCGTTCTTTCGTTTAAACTCTTTTACGATAATTACCTTTAACCTTTATTAACTGCAATTGCTTATTATTACCTTCCTTTTTAATTATAAAAGCCCTTACCTCTCTTATAATAAACGTTCCTTTTTCCTGAAAACGTATATTTTTAATTTTCCGACGTTTACTAAGGACGTAATTCGTTTTACAAAAATAACCGTTCTTTTTTTTCAAAAAAGCAATTTTATGCAAAAATAATAAGTTATTTCTTATTAAAAAATTAACCGATTTAATTATCTTTATCGGCGAGCTACCCTAATAATTTCTAATTTTTCTTTATAAATATCGTTCCCGTTAAGTTGCTTTAATAATATTTTTAAAAGTTTTTGTAGGTAAAAAAATAACGGAATTGGCAGAGGTAAATAAAAAAGCGGTTAATATAAGTATAACTGGAACTTTTAGTTCGGAAAAAACGCAATTAAAATCGAATAAAATAAATCCCGTTTTTGCGAATCCGGATTTAATATTATCGGTCGTTATAGTAATTTTAAACGCGTCGTAAAAGCCGGCGATAAAATTTTCCTTAATAATATAAATAACGTAACGTTATATAAAACTTTCGATATATAACGAATAAATACGTTTTAATACGGAAAAACAGGATATATCAAAAAATTAAAACTAATAAGAAAAATAAATAAATATATAAAATATAATAATATTATTAATTTTATAATAATCTTCGAATTCGATCGAATAATAGTTTTCGTAACCGTCGAGGATAAAAAAACGTTTCGAATTTTTAATACGTATTTTAATATATTTATCGAAATGCTTAATTTATTTTAAACCCAATTTATTTATTATCCAGCCGTTTTCGTTTATGGCAATCCTTTAATTAGATAAAAATAAGTTATTAGCAAACCAGCTAAAAAAAAATTCTTCCCGGTAAAAATAATAAATAAAAATAAGGCCCAACTTTAAAAGTTAACGGTTTATATTACTGTAAATTATTCCCTATTCCCTTATTACGCTTATTTAGGTTTTTTACGTTTTTTGGTATTTGTAATTATTATATTTGCTATTATAAAAAAATTTATTAAAAACTTTATTTCGTTAAAGTTATAAATATCCTTTTTTGTAATACCGTATTTCGTAATTATAACCCGAATAAACGCAAATTATTTACGAAATATCTTTAAATTTTCGTATAAAACTTTTTAATAATTTATTTTTCGATTTAAATATATTTTAAATTTTTTTTACCGTTTAATAAAATTAAACGCTTAATTAATTCCGATACGTATCGTAACGCATTAAGTAAGTAACAAATTCGTTATATTTTTAATATATTAAAACCGAATAAAAAACGTTTACGTATTTAAATTAAGGATTTATTTAATAATCGATTTTTTTTCGGTCGGCGTTAATTTTTGCAAATTAAAGATAATATCGGTTCGGCAAGCTTTACCGTTATATCGGTTTTTTAAAGTAGATTCGGGAACGTTATATATTATATAAAGCCGTTTATAATTAAGTTTCGGGGGGTTTTTTTTAGCTTAAACGGCTAAATTTATTTTCGCTTTTTTTATAAGCCGTTTTATGTTGTTAATATTAAAAAATAAACGATTAAAGTTACGTAATTAAAATGGCGTAAAAAATAAACGATTCGCTTATATAAGCGACTCGCTTGTATAATACGTTATAAGAAATACGTAAACGGTTTAAATATATAACGCAAGTTCGCCGACGGATATATAAGTATTAGAAAAAAGCCGTAATAAGTTAAAAAGATATTACGATTAAAAATACTTACCGATAATTTAAAAAAAAACAAATTATAAAACTATTTATAAAAAACTTTAAATTTTAAAAATTTTTTAAAATTAATACCAATATATATTTAGGTAAAAATCGTTAAGCAGGTTAAATTATAAATTTATAAAATTTACCTATTTACGAAATATTAACAGTTATACAATATATTCCCGATATTTTCTTTAAAACTGTAATATAATCGGGAAATAATTGCCGATTATATACCGTTTCCTAATTTAAAAAACGAATAATAAAAGTAAGTTATAAAAGATATTATCCGATATAAAGATAACCGTAACGAAAAGGAGTTTTTCGTTAAATAAAAAAAATAACCTGTTAAATATAATACTTAAGAATTAAGAAATTATTTAATAAACGTTTAATAAGTATTCGCCAGATATAAGAAAAAATTAAAGTATATTTATAAGAAATAAAACGAATATAAAGAAAAGTTTTAAGTATTTTAACGGTAACGACCTATTATAAATCGGTTAAAAACCGTTTAAATATTTATATAAAACGAATTAATTAAGTTATATTTAAAATAAAACCAAATAATAATAATATATTAACGGGATACCGAATATAAATGTAAAAACTAATTATAATTATTATTAATATTAAAATAAATTATAATATTAAAATTCGCTTATTAACCGGATAACGATAATATTAAATATTTTTAATAAAAATCGAATTTATTATTTTAAGTTAATATTTTATAACTTAAATTAAAAACGAACGTTTAACGATTAATTAATATTTATCGGAATACAACCGAAAAAACCAGTTTAAACCGGTAACGTTTACGGGAGATTAATAAACGAAGTTATAAGCGAAAATACGGGTAAAAATAAAGCCTTAGGAAAGTTAAAAATTATGCCAGTCGGCGAACCGTTACTGGAAACCGCCGAAAACGAAAAGGAAAAAAAAAAAACCAAACCAAGCTTTATAGCATTTACAGGGAAAAGCGGCGCGCTATTAGCAACCTTTCGGCATTCCTTATATATTACGGTTAATAAAATTAGCCGGAACTATATTACCGTTATTAAGCGTTTATTAAATTATTTTTATATATTTTCGGGATTCCGGGGTAAACCGGTTACGGCGGAATAAAATAACCTAATTTTTTTTATACCGATACCGAATAATCGGTAATAAGTATTTTTTTTAAAGTTTTAAAAATAATATTAAGGGTAATATAAATAATGCCGTTTTATTTATACGGCGATAAAGCAGCGATTATTTAGTAATAAACGTCCTTAATGTTTATAAGCGTATTTTTATTTTTAAAAAAATATATATATATATATTAATAACGAAGGAAAAACCGTAAACGATCGGAGAAAAGTTAATAACAAAAAAATAATTTATTAGTTCGTATTTAAAACGAAAAAACGTAAAAAGGCGTATAAATTATATTTTTACGGCCGTAATTACCGTACGTTCGACGTTTTTAACCTTAAAAACTGTAAGATTTTTTTTAATATAAGTTTTACGAAAAATAAAATAAGCGTTTTTAAGGAATACGATACGGCAACTAAATTTCGATAGGTCGTCGATACCCGGCTCGGGTATATTTATAAATTTTTGTTCTAATTACGCGGTTTTACGGCTGTAAAAAAAAATTATTTAAGTAGCGTTACGGAAACCGGTTAGAATTTGTTCGGCGGTTAATAAACGGTTACCGGGAAATTAGGATAATATATACGGAAATATTTTATTTTATTTTAGATATAATACGCATAATTTTCGGCGCCTATTTTCGAAGGGTTGGCGATATAAACGATATTAAGATTAAAATAGAAAAGGCCGATATAATACTGGTAAGGTTTGCCGAACGTCGCCGAATCGTTATTAACGTTATTATCAGATATTCAGACCAATTATTAGCTCTATTAAGCCACGAACCCCGTAGGTCGTATCAGCGATTATTATTAAACAGTTTTTTATCAGGATTTATATAGGGTCCTATCCTAGCCTAGTTTTTTTAGTTATAAGGGGCTGTATTTTTATAATTACTCCTTTCCCTAAAGGCTTTGATTCCTAAGGCTACCGCGTTACCCTTTCGTACGACCGGATTTCTATGTAGGATCTTTTTGCCTAATAGTAACTACCCGTACTTAGCTAAGTCTGACAATAGCGTTTCTGGCTAAGCTCTATTTAGCTAAGGCTAAAGGGAAAAGCCCTATCGCAATTTAAGGCAGCGTTAATTAGCGCGAAAATAAAAAGTTTAGGGCGTGATTTCTATAACTTCCGACTTTTTTTATTTTTGATTTTATTGCCTTACTTTTTAGCGGTATAACTTTTTTATGCGCGTTATTTTGCGTAATTTTAAATTTATTTATTCGGCTTTTTCTAGTTATTTATTCGGCTTTCTAACCCTTTAGATATTCTGGTACGTATATATTTTTGGTACGATTTAACATGTAATAAAGGTAATTAGTCCTATAACATCTCCGTAATAAGTAATTAGTTTATTTTAAAAAATATACCTCCCGAAAGAATTAAACCATTAACCCGTTAGGCGTTAAGTAAATCGCTGATATAATTGTTAAATATTCAGATTAATTATTAACTTTATTAAGTTATAAACCCTGTAGGTTGTATTAGTAACTGTTATTAAATAGTTTCTTATTAAGATTTATATAGGGTCCTGTTCTAGCTTAGTCTTCTTAGCTACAGGGGGCTGTATTCTTACAGTTGTGGACATAGTTATTAAAATCTAAGTTGGGCATAAATTTGTATTTATTAAAAAGGTCGTTATGGGAAAATATAGCTGCGGCGAATAATCGAAAAAAAATAAATAAATATTCGGAAAATAAAAACTGGAAATAAAAGAAGAAAAGCCGATAATTTAGAAAAGGGACGACGAACGGAAGTAAAAACCATAAAAAAAGCGCATATAAAAAGAAAAAATAAAAAGGAAATTAATAATACGGGAATTATATAATAGTTTAATCGAAAAGCGTTGGGTAACTGATTTTATTTATACGGCGCCGGAATAACGAAACGTACGGGTTAACTAGCCGTACTAAAATATATATACCCTTATAACCGGAACCGCGTTAATTTAAAATATTAAATATATAATTGTTAATAGTTGCTAGGAATTAATAGCAAAAAAGGGGGGGAGCAATATAAGGAAACAAAGAAATACGGCGGAACCTCGGCGACTAGTCGCCGACCTATATGCACACCCATAAAAGACCGCATTTAGATAATATATACAACTTAGATAGAAGTCTGCTAATACACCTACTTCTTGGAATGGTCTGCTACTATTCGGCCACCACCTTACTCTCATAACCATACCCCTTACAAATACTAAGTTTAATTCCTAAATTAGCCGTTATTTATAAGGTTTTCCTAGACGTATACGGGGTAATACGGGGTTAACCTTAGGGGTTGAATAATTACGCCGCAAGTCGCAGTAAAAATTCCTATAACTTAGGAACTAAGCTATCGGAGAAAAAGTAACGTATTACGGTTTGAAAGTTATATAACGGGTTTTAATATATATATAGCTATAAATATTAATATAATTGCTATAATTACGATTATTTTACCGATTTTTTACCTTAGTAGTATAACGATATAATGTAACCGTAATAGAAAAACGGCTTTAATAATAACGTTAAAGACGTTAATAATAAACCCGTTATAGGGGAAGTTTTAAATTATATTAAAGAAAGATATAACGCGTAAATAGAAATGTAATTTAAATAAGTCGTTTTTTATAAGTTCCCTTTTACTTCCGAATTAGGCTAATATACTTTTAAAATATTAAAAAATATACCCCGAAATTACTTTAATAAAATTAAAAACTTTGCATTATTTCGCCGAGTTTATTAGTATATCTATTAAAGGTATACTTGATTTTAAGGAAAAGGCCATTATTTAAAGTATCCGGCATTATTTGCGGTACTTTATATCCGGTTAAAATAATAAGAATTTAAAGTCTTTAATTTCGAGCGACCTTAGGGATTCCTTTACTGATATAAGTTCCTCGATAATACCATACTATTATAGTTCGTAAAACTAATTATAACATAATATATTAAGGGTCCGTTATAGAAAAAAATCGGTTTATTTACGGCTAGACGGCTAAAAACCTACTTTATTTTCGAAAACTATATATATTTAAAAAGGTAACTCTTACGGACTTTAAAGTCTTAGAAGGGAAAAGACCTGTTCTTAAGGCCTAGCGTTAAAAGCTTATACCTTACCTCCGGGTAAACCTCGGGACTAAGGCTTGGCCCCCTTTTAAATTGATCTAGTTAATTTAAGTAATTTAGGTAATTTATATTAAATTACGGTAAATTATATAGATTAAGGATATATTTATATAAAAATAAGAGGATATATAATAAATAATTTCTTTTATAAATAATTACTTATTTAGTTTCGTTCCTTAGTTATTAATTTAAGCTTGCAATTAAAAGTATCGTTCTTTTATTATAGGAAAAGTTCATAAATCTCTTTAACGAATACCTTATTAAATTATTTTTCGTCTTATTATTACCTATAAATTAAGAACTTATTTCGGATATTATTCGTATCTCTAGGTAGATATATAATAATTCGTTACATTTTGATAACTCCTTAATTAATAATTAACGAATGATTTATCGCCCAGTTAGGTATAAGTACTTTTAAACGTAGTAAAGACGATATTATAAGGCGACGTTTAAAAAATAGATAGTATATTCGATCCCCGTTATTAGCTAGTAAAGGATTAGTAATTAAACTAAACGATTTATTACCTATTAAAGAAGTTGTATAACTTATTAATAATATAACTTTATTTACTACTCGTTTTTAAGGAGAACCTTTTTTTTAATTACGATAATAACTTACCCCGGCTTTTAAGGATACCATTAAAGTCTAAAGAGAGAAGTCGGAAGAAAAAAGGGCTAAAAAAGTCGAGGAAGAGTACGGAGCTAAGAAGAACAAAGAAAGAGAACTTACGACCTAAAAAAAACTAGATCTTTTAGCGTAAAAAGTCGTTGCGTTACGCCGAAAGAATAACAAATTCGTTTATTAGTAATAACAAAAAACTTCGACCTTGTTTAACGCAAGTTAATTATAAAAAAAGATACTAATTCCCCCTTTATTTAAATCTATTAAAGAGAGAAGTTAAGGAAACGTTTTCCAACCACCTAGTTATTATAAAATGCTAGGAGTTAAGGGTTATAAATTAACCTTTCCAAAACTATATAACGGGTTTATAAATATAGAAGGATTTCTAGTCTAGACTAGATTATACCTTAAGTTTTATGAAAGTTCTTTAACGGAGGATTATTAGAAAGTAATAGCTATTTTTTAATTATTTGTTAGGAAAGTTTTTTTATAATTTAAATTTATTATAAGAGATTATTTCCAGAATGACCCTGACGATTTTTTTGGATATTACCAACTATATCTTTAACGGTTATAAACATTTTAAAAAACGAATATAAGCTTTGTTTAAAAACTCGGATAAGGAGCAATACGTAATTAAGTAATTCTATTTGTTTCGCTAGATTAAATCGGCAGTTAATTATATAACGGAATTTAACCCTTTAGCAGTTAGTTCTAACTTACTAGAAAACGTATTATTCTATCGGTTTTACGACGGCCTAAAGCTTTAAGTTAAGAATAAATTATATATAGTACCTAAAATTAGATTTTCCGAAGAATATATTAATAAGGCGATTATTGCGGATCGACGTACCTTTCATCGGTACTTCGAGAAAAAAGAAATTAGTAAACGATAAGATAATAAAGGCTTTAAGAGTAAAATTAAAAAGGATAAAGGTAAACCTTAAAAGAAAGCAAGTACCGCTTTAAAGAAACTTAAGAAAGATAAGTCTAAGATTAAATATTTTAACTATAGCAAAAAAGGGCATTTTAAGAACGAATACCGTTCCCTAGTTAAAAAGGATTTTAGAAAAAAAAGAATTCCTTAGCTTCAAAAGAAAGCCCGAACGGCCGAATATAAAATAAATAATAAGGTAAAAGAGGAAGAGAAAGAAGTTAGTTCGATTTTCTTCTAGCCAGAATTTACTATTACCATAACCGAGATTCGAAAAGATATTTTAAAATACGAAATTATCCAACCTGTTAGGACTTTAAGGTTAAAGCCTGTAAATATTATCCAGGATAAATAACTTCTAGGATAGCTATAAAGCTAGGATATCTTTATTATCTTAATATATTAAGGTGTAAAATATATAAAAAAGATAATTAATTACGACTTAATATTAATAATCATAGATAATTATTCTCGGAGCTTCATAAGCTCCACGAATATATAATATACCTAAAAATTCGAATAAATTTTTACGATTTATTATATTTTACTGTTTATTACGCCGACGATTACCTGGTTTACCTTAGGGCTAAGGAAGATAATAATTTTTAGCCTGGATAAAATAAAGTAACGTTTATTAAACTTAACGATAAATATTATTATAACGAAATTTTTCGATAGCTAGAATATCCTAAGTTTTATTACTTATACCCTAAATTTAAACAAAGTTAAAAGATTATAGCGTAAGAATACGTATGTTATACCCTAGTACCTTATATCTAGCATAAACTATTAAATATAGGGATAAATCCTTTAAGAGATTACGTTTATCGTAAACGAATTAGCCCTTTAACAAAAGAAGAATTAAGTTAAACGCCGCGGTTATTAAAGAAACTTATTTTAGGATATTAATTCGGTAGAAAAAAATAGTATAAGTATATAAATAATTACTGCGCTAAATACGCGGCGAAGAAGATTTGCGAATAAAGACGATTACTAGTAAATAGAATTACCTAATTAAAAAAACGTTAAAGGTTTTCGAAATTAAGATATCGAGGAGCCCCTTAGCATAAGACCTTATATAAAGCAAAAAAAGAAGTACGTAGTTAAATTAAGATCTTTTTTTAATTTAAAGATAAAATATTTAAAGTTATAATCGACTCAGGAATAAAAGGTAACTTTATTTTCCTATTAATGGCGAAAAAGTATTAGATTCCTTGGAAATATAAGCTAAAATTTTACAAGTTACTAACAGTAGATAGAAGTTTATTTAAATATAAGAATAGTCGAATTCTCCGAGAAACTGAAGAACTTTCCGTTTAAATCCAATGATATTAGGAATAACTTTCGCTGGATATAGTCGATATCTTAGGATACGACGTTATTTTAGGAATGCCTTAGTTTCGTACCAGTAATTTACGTATTAATTAGAAAAGTTAGGTACTTTCTTAGGGTAACGATATTACGCCTAAGAAAAATTTCCGTAAGATCTGTTACGTAATTAAAAAAGTATAAGTATTGTATTAAATAAATATCGTATTACCAGAATATTAACGGTTTAAGAGATTATTTCGGGATAGAAAAGATTACGAATTATCTTTACATAATTAATAGGATTATCGAATACCTATCAAAAAAGGATATTATCTTAAGCTTTACAAAATATACCATATAAAACCCGGAGAAAATTAAGGCTTTATAAAAATACATATAACTAAATCTAAAAAAAGGGTACATTTAACCCTTAGAATCTCCCGCTGGATATCCAGTATTTATAATACCTAAACTTAAAAATAGTAAATAAAAAATCGACTTAAATAAAGACCCGGTTTATCGACGAATAATTAATTATCGCCAACTTAATAATATTACCATTAAAAACGGTTATCCTTTAACTCTTATAAATACCTTAAAGGAAAACGCTAGTAAAATTAAATAATTTACGGCTTTCGATTTTCGAGACGGTTATTACCGTATTAAAATAGTTAAAGGAGAAAAATGGAAAATAATATTTAGAACCATTTATGGACATTACGAATATCGAATAATACCTATAGGACATATTAATACCCCCGCCAGTTTTTAACATTTAGTTATAACTACCCTTAAATAATTTCTTAATAAAGTTATGTTCGTATATCTCGATAACATACTTATTTACTTCGAAACCTTAAAGGAATATAAAAAATATATTACTTAAATATTCGAAATCTTTTATAAAGTAAATATCCAAGTAAATCTAGCAAAGAATATATGGCACACTTAAAAGCTAAAATTTTTGAGATTTACACTTACCCCCAGCCAAATTCAGATTTAAGACTTTAAGTTAAAAGTAATTAAAAACTGGCCCATCTCTAATAAAACAACTATTATAGATATCCGGCAAATCTTAAGATTTACGAGTTACGTACGCAGCTTAATCAAAGTATATAGAGATATTATCAAACTATTAACGAAATTTACTACTAAGAAATACGTCGGAAAAAAGTTTAAACTTCTATAAAAAGCCAAAAGGGCTTTCCAGCTACTTAAAAACGAAATCACCAATATACTAATAATAAAATTACCTAATATTAACAAAAAGAAACGTTTAAAGACAAATACCTTAAACTATGCCTTAGGCGCAGTTCTAAAGTAATTAGAAAATAAGAAAAAATAATACCCAGTAACCTATTACTTTAAGGCCCTACGAAATACAGAACTTGGATAGAAGATTTACGACAAAAAACTGCTAACAATTATCAACGCTTTCAAAAAATAAGAACCTTTCTTTAAAGGAACTAAGGAAACTTTTAATATCTACTCCGATTATAAAAATCTTACCCGATTTATAACGACTTAAAAACTAAATAAATAACATAAAACCTGAATAATTTTCTTATTAAAATTTAACTTCAAGATATATCACATTAAAGGAAAAGAAAATATAAAAACGGATATTTTTAATCGCAAAGAGAATTATAATTCGAAAATCTCTAAAAAAAGCATACAGATGCTATAATACAACGAAAATAACATTATACAGTTAAATAAAATATTAAAAAAACTAACCCCCGAACTTTTAATACGGTTCCGAAATTTTTACAATATAAGAGAATAGGAAGAAATTCAGCAGCTAAAAGGATAACCAAAAGACCAGTTATTATACCATAGCAAAATCTATATTCCCAAAAACTAATAAGGATAATTCGTAAAGGAATTCTATAAAAACCCGTTATATGGGTATTAAGGAATTTTTAAAATTACCAGACGATTGCAGAAAAAATACGACTTTTTAAAACTCCGGCAAATTGTTAAACAAGTAATTAAGGATTACAATATCTATAACAAAGCTAAAGTAATACGATATAAGCCTTACGAACTGCTACAACCTATAAACATTCCAGATAAAGCATAGAACATTATTCCTTAGAACTTTATTACCGGCTTACCTCTATCCAAGGACCCCGTTACCGGAGTCCAATATGATGGAATATGGGTTATAATTAATAGATTTATTAAGTATAAGTACTTTTTACCTTTTAAAGAAAACGTAATAATAGAATAATTGGCTTATACTTTCGTTCGACATTATTTCGATAAATCCGGGATACCGGAAAAGATTATTTCAAATAAAAATAAATCATTTATTTCCAAATTCGGTACCAGATTTTTCAAATAAATAAATATCAAATTAAAGTTCTTTACAGCCTATTATCCCTAAACGGATAAATAAATAAAACGATTAAACCAGACCTTGGAATAATATATAAGAAGTTACATTAATTATTAATAAAACAATTAGGTAAAACTTCTTCTATTAGTACAAATGGCTTATAACATATCCGTTAATAAAAATATAGGTATATCTCCATATACGGCGGTATATAGTTACGAGGCAGAAATCCAACAACAAAAATAACCTTTACATAAAGCCCCAAAAATTACTGTAATAACTCCAAGAGCGGAAACGCTGGTAACCAAAATTAAATTAATTTAAATTCGCTTATAAAAGGAGATGAAATTTCTTTAATAAAAAATAGCCCAGTACTATAACAAAAAAAGAATTCAAGGACTAATTTTAGCAAAAGGAGATAAGGTCTACCTGCTACGCTAAAAACAAAACGTAACGTCTAATATTTTACAAATCAAAACTAAAAGACCTAACGACAAATTAGATTTCAAAAAGTTTAGCCCGTTTAAGATTAACGAAAATTATTTCTAAAACTAACTACCGACTATCATTACCCAAAAATATATAGATACACCCTGTATTTTACATTTTTTTGCTCGAACCAGCACTAAAAAACGCCCCGTTAAAAACCAGCCTAAAAATCGATATAGACGATAATAAATACGAAATCGAAAAGATATTAAATTTCAAAATAATTAAAAATAAAATCCAGTATCTAGTTAAATAAAAGGATTACTTATACGAAAAAAATACTTTTAAGAACCGATCAACCACCTAAAAAATATAATAGACCTAATTAAAATGTTCCATTAAGAAAATTCTAACCAACCGTCTCCAACGCGGCCAAGGTCGCAAGCGATAACGGTTCCCCGCCTAAATCTAACCTTACGTCGTTTTAATCGAAAAACATAAAGACCTTTACCATAATATTTATCTTTAAAATAAGTTACGCTTATTTTACTTTTATACGACGCTATTTTTTCTTCCTTTGTTCTCGGCCTTTTAGTTAATTTAATTTATAACCTTCTTTTAATATAACAAATATCTTTCTTTTTAAAATATCTTACTAAAAACGCATACGCTTTAACCGACTAATAAATTCCTGCAATTGTTTTTTAACAACGAAACGCCTCCTCCTAACGTTAGCGCAACTCGTTTAACTCTTTTTTTAAAACTTCCTAATACGCAAAAAAACCGTCCTTTACCTTTCGTTACTTCTTTTGCAGCTATTTACGCTTTTTGTTAATCCTTTTTAAAGAGTTCATAGCTAATACGTCATAGGCTAAACGCTAACGACGAATATAATAACTACAACTCGAAAAGTCGGATACGTAAAATCAATTAAATTCGCCCAATCGAATATAATTCGAACAAGGAAAAACTTTAATACTAAACTTTTTAATTAAATCCGTTCGGTTATCCCGAGATTCTCGTTAATTTAAACGAAATTTTCTTTTCGACTTATTAGTCCGACCCGATATAATAAAATTAGCCGAAAAAACTACAACGATTTACCCCGTAATAAAAAGCAACGTATCTATTTATCTTTAAAGATAAAAATCCTTAAAAAAAGGGAATAATATTACGAACTTTAAAGTCTTAAAAAGGAAAAGAGCTATCCTTAAAGCCTAGCGTTAAAAGCTCATACTTTACCTCCGGGTAAAACTTAAAATTAAGGCTTAGCCCCTTTTTTAATTAATCTGTTTAATTTAAATAATTTAAATAACTTATACTAGATCATTATAAATTATATAAATTAAGGATATACTTATATAAAAATAAAAAAATATATAATAAATAATTTCTTTTATAATTAACTATTTACTTAATTTCGTTTCTTAGTTATTAATTTAAACTTATAATTAAAAGCATTATTTTCTTATTATAGAAAAAATCCGTAAATCTTTTTAACGAATATCTTATTAAATTATTCCTCGTCCTATTATTATCTGCAAATTAAGAACTTATTTTAAATACTGCTCGTACCTTTAAGTGTATGTATAACAGGTTCGTTATAGTAACTCTAGCAGAGTAATTAGCATAAGTATATTTACGAAGCGTACCGGGTGTTTATTAATGCCAAGCTAAAATGCTATGTTTTTGCGCCGGCCAGGTTAAGTGAAATTAATAAGGGGTCGATTTAAAAAGGAATAAGTAAAGGCCTATAATATAAGGTTAATATTATAGTAAAATTTAAAAACTTTAGCTAATAGCCGTAGGATACGAAAATGTTAATAGTTTAGAAAAATAGTAAGCCGGAATTACGATACAGTTTAAAGCGAAAATTTACGAAAGGAATATATAATAAGAAATCGTAAGGGTAAATCTAAGTGTATATCTTAAGAGGTGTTATTTGCTATTAACGAATTTACTTAATATAAGCTAACTTACATCTTATACGAACATTTACCCGGTTAGCCTTTTGTCGTTAACCTAATACTTGTCATATTCGCGATTTTCCTCGTTATAAAAGCGTTTAAAAAGTACTATACTATTACGGCTATACTATACCGTTATACCATTAGGGCAAAAGATCGGTAAAATAATCGTAATTATGGCAATTATATTGGTATTTACAGCTATTTATATACTAAAACCTATTACGTAACTCTTAAACTATAATACGTTGCTTTTTCTCTAATAACTTAGTCCTTAAGTTATAGGATTCTCTGCTACAATTACGGCGCAGCTGCCTAACCTTTAAGGTCAACCCCGTATTACCCCGTATACGTCCGGAAAAACCTTATAAGTAACGGCTAATTTAAAGATCGAACCTAATACTAAGGCGTTACTTATCGTTATGCGATTATTATGTTACAGCTATATTATACCGTTATATTATTAAAATAAAAGATCGGTAAAATAATCGTAATTATAGTAATTATACTAGTACTTATAGCTATTTATATACTGGAGCCTGTTACGTAACTTTTAAATCGTAACATATACCGTCGAAAAAGTTTTGGCCGTTAAACCATTATCAGATCAAAGGTATTAGTTCTTCGAATAAGTTAATCACGTCCTTAATCTGCCCTTTTTTTTAAAAAAAAAATGTCGATAAACGGGCCGACGAAAAAGATCTAAACAGGTCCTATATTTAGTAATTAGCTAAAGAGGGTATTACTTAAAGTAAGTATAGAAATACCCGTAACAGTATATAGTGTACGTTGCAAAGCCTTAATCTAAGTTACGAATAAAATCTTTATCCGTTTTTTAATACCCGTAATTAACTGATTTAAACCTAGGTAATAATTATTTAAAGGATAAGTTAATAAAGTTTGTCGTATATATAAATTAAGTAACTTTTTCGAAAGATTATTTAAACTTTATAACTTTTATAAATAATTTAGAGAATTTCTTAAAAAAGTTTTTAAAGTAATTAAGCTAAAAATTTCCGTTTTAAAATCGTAAAAAAAAGATTTCGAATTTTTTTCGTTTTTACCAGCAAAAACATAAAACGAGCTAAAATAATTTTTTTTTTATGTCGTTATTACTAAAAAAATTAAAAATCTCTTTTTCGATATAAATATTTCCGAAACATAAACTGCTATTTATAAATTAAGATTAAGGAAAAATGAGCTTTACGAACGGAAATACGCGTTCGAAAAAAAAAAACTGAATAAAGTTTGTCGTACTTAGAAGCGGATATTCTCATCGGAACGCGAAGAAATTTTTTATATTAATTGATACCGTTTGCGGTTCGATTGTTTTCGTTATATAATGTCCGAACGCGAACGATTTTTAAATACGTTATTCTATGTTATTCTATTACGGAACTTTAAAGGTATATCAGCTTTTAAGAACCTTATTAATTTTTTTAAAAACCTTTACCGAATTATTTATTAACTTTTTTTCCGGCTAATTAAAAGTAAATATCCGGTATTTAATAATAGTAAAAAGATTAAAGGGTAAAGATAAATTAATAAGTTGAATTATATTCTTAATATTAATATATTATTAATCAGGATAGAAAATCTCGACGACAAATAAAAATATATTTTCGAATATTTTATAGCTTATTATAAAGAAAATAGTAAATTTATTAATTTTTGTTTTATATATAATTACTTAATAGCGGGTTTAATAATATAGGAAAGTTATTATCGTAAGCATATTGATAAACGCGAATTATTACTTCGTTACGATTTCGTTAAATTTTACTGGGCCGTCGCCTGCCCCGGAAGATATATAACCTGCATATATAACGAATAATTCCTTGCCAGCCGGTAATTATACGGGTTTAGGAAATAAACGAACTAAGAAAGGTGTATAAACGATTATTTCCGAATATTTATAAAGAATTTCGAAGGAACGGATTTATTTCCATATCTTAACCCGGATTATTTCGCGGCGTACGAATCGGAATAAAAATTATAGTTTTATTTTTAAAATACTTATAGTTATTTTTAGCGAAAATTTAAAATTAAGGCTAAAAAAAGGAATATTTTCGTATATTTAGGAGGCGATAATATTACGAAAAAACGGCGTTATATTAGGGTTAAAATAAATAATTTTGATATGGTATTAACCGAAAGTTTGAAATTAAAAAACGAATTTAATTCGTTTTTTAAGCTTTTTCGGAACCAGATTTTATTAATTTAAAAGCAAAGTTTAATTTATTTTATATTCATATGTTATTATTACCATTCTTCGATATTAATAAGGCTTTTTAAAACGAATATTTATTAATTATATTAATTTTATCGTTTTTAAACGCCGTTAATATTAGGAATCTTAATTATAATAAGCCCGCGTTATACTTATTTTATTTTTTACCGACATCTTTATATTATAATTTTAATATTAAGGATTTCGCCGGAAGTAAATTATATTAAATTAATATTATTATATCGGCTTACGGTAGTTATAAAACTCTCCATGTTATTTTAAGAGAAATATATATCGAAAATCTTTTTAATATTTAAGTAACGTTTTTAAAGTTATTTAGCTTTACCGCTGTAACGTATGTAATTACGGCGTATTACGATTAAAATTTATATTAAGAAAAGGAGATTGCCGAAAATATATAAGTTTTGAAACGGTTTATTATAATAATTAAGATGATATATTTTAATTTGCGCGTTAATATTACGCTTTAAAAGTAAATAAAGCCTAGTAATTAGGAAACGGCAAATAAGTTTATTATAATAGATAAAAAGGAAGGTATATAAAAGATTAAAAGGTTTTTTACGAAATAATAATAAGGAAAAAAAGTTATATACCTTATAAAGTAAAAAGATTTCGTTAACGAGGATAATGCGTAGGAAAAACTAGTTAATATAAGTACCGAATTAGTTAACGAATTTAATAAAGCGTACCGGGATTATAAAAGAAATTATTTAGGCGTGGAATTACTTAATAAGCGTAAATGTTACGGGAAGGTCGAATATTATGTAAGATAGAAAGGTTGTCCCGATAATAAGAATTTTTAGAAAAAGGAATCGACCATAAGCTGGTAGCGTATTAGGGAATTCGGGGTAAACGGGATAAAAATGAAACAAAGTTCGAAATAAGCGGTTACATGTCGGCAATTGGTACTTTTAGGTGCCCGCGGCTGGTGTGTCTAGGCTGTAGATGCTGCCTAGGACAGCCTTTGTCCAGGAACCATCCTTTGTATAGTTAAACGTGTATGTAAAGGTGATTGCCTTTAGATTTCTTTAGTTTTTTTTAAAAGAATTACGCGTATTTTGCTAGATTTTTATATTTAATTATTGTAATTATTAATATGGTAGTATTTTCTGGTTAATTGGTAACCGTAATACGTTAAACGGAGTGGTTATTTGCAGGTTAAGTTAATAAAAAAGGTACGAAATTTAAAAAGGAGTCGTTTAGTTAATTTAAGAGAAAGTAGGCGGTTGACGATAGTAAGCGAATAATAAAAACGTATTTTAAAACAGCTTTTTACAGTTAAATAAAGTAGTTTACCCGATAAGGGTTTCGTCTTTATACGGGATAAGAAATATACGAATAACGATTTATTTTTTTTTTTCGATTAGGAAAATTTTTAAAACGAAAAATTTTACAATAAAAGGGAAGAATAAAAGTTTACGATGGACGTAATAATAAAAAAAAGATTTGTTTTCGAGATTTTTACGGAAAAAGTTATATTACCTTAATAACGATAATTAAAAAACCGATATAAAATTTTTATATAAAAATAATAGCTTTAAGCAGAATTAAATAAACTTTATACGTTTTTAAATATTAATTTAAGTAAGATTAAAAAGAACGTTAGAGTACAAAAATATAGATATAAATTGGTTAAGGATGAAATTAAAGATTTGAAATTTTAATAAAAGAAAAAAAACGATATAATAAAGTAAATAAATAGTATCGTAAAGCGATTATTAAATTTGTTTTAATTTAGAAGCGTACTTTAATAAGGGCCGTTTTAATTAAAGGCGATACGGAACTTACGAAATGCAAGTATTTATAAAAGCGCTTTATAAGACGTTTAAGAAACGGAAGGTTTATAAGAAGCCTTTATTATTATCGAGAGCGATATAAAAAAAATTAACTTTGTAAAAGAAGGCGAAACGTAACTAAAAAAGTAATTTATTAAAAAACCTAATTTTTTAAAGAGGGAAAAAAACGAAAAAAAGAAGCTACGTAAAAAAGAAAATGTGGTACGTAGGGACCCCGATAATTCGGATAGGTTATTTTTAGATTTATTTAAAGGTTCCCGAAGACGAAGAAACCGTTATAATAATTCCTTTAATATTCTTAGTAATTTCTTAAACCTTAATAACTTAAATAGTTTTAATAAGTTAGACGTTTATTTAAAAAAAAAAGAATTTTAAAAAATTTAATAATAATATAAAACTATATTAAAAACGTTTTAATTTTTTACTGGATAAAAAGAATTACTTAATAGGCTAAGTTAATTAGAAATTTTGAAATAATACCTTAATATTTACCTTTAAAAAATTAATTATAAAGACGGAATAAAGCTAAAATAACTTAATTAATTACGTTTTACGAAAGTTATTATTAAGACGTACAAAAGGGTACTATTAAAATTAATTACAGGTATTAAGAAAAAAACGAAAATATTAAGGACTTTTAAAAAAACCTATATAATAATAAGTAAGATTAAATAAAGGTCCCTTTAGAAAAAGCTTAATAAAATTATATACGATAAAGGAAACCCCGTATAATTTATTACGAAATTTTAGAAATTATTACGAAAAATTAAAGGCTATAATATAAAACTTAGATTAAAAGAATAAATTATTATGTTCCTTACTACTATAAAGAACCGTACTAATAGCTGGTATAAAACGATTTAATTAGTGCTTAAATAGACCAGTTACTCTTTTTAGCAGTCAATCGACGACTTTAATAGCAAATTCCATAACCGTATTAATAAGAAAAAGAACGGGAAGTTTTATAATGCCTAGAAAGGTAAGGGAAAAAGAAATAACAATAATAACTTCCGAAATAACAGGCCCGTATAGAATAAGAATAAAAAGCTACTTTACCCTAACTATGGCAAATATAGGCATTTAATAAAGGATTACCTTAAGCCGTAAAAGGAAAAAAATAATAAAGGAAAAAAAAACGTAACTAACGTTAAGGTAATAATAAATAAAATAACCAAAGTAACAATTTTCGTAACGTTTATAACGGTAATAAAAACGAAAAATACTTTATTCCTAATAACTTAAAAATTTGTACCGATTAGATAAAAAGATTTTTAGCGCTTGCGCTAAAAAATAATAACTGAAGGACTTTATATAATAGTACGATAAAATAATTTAAAAAGTAGCCCAGGGAGTTTTAGTAACTAAACGCCTTAAAGCCCGGGGAGTTTTAATAGGTAAATGCCCTAAGGTTTAAATAACTAATCGTTTAAAGTTATAGAAGGGTAAACGCTTTAAAAAAACTATTATAAAAACGTTATATTTTTATACGTTTATTCCTTTTACGGAAATAACTTAAATAAATTACTTTAGGATTTAGAAGCAAACGTTAATATTAAAAATAATATTAGCAACTTTAAAAAAAAACATTATAATAAATATTAAATCCAGGGGAATTTAAATTATAACGGGTAAAAAACCCGTAATTATTACTTTTATTAATATTATTAAATAGCTTTTAAAAGGGTTTAATAAAAAAACGAAATTATAATTAAATATACGTTATATATTAATAATTTTTTTAAAGGTATTCTCCGGGGAGATATTTTATAAAAAAGGAAGTTATTTAAATCGCAACGTTTTAATAAACTTTAACGAGATTTAGTTATTAACGATTAACGTTTTTCGAAAAGGATTTTTTCTATAGTTTTATAAAAAGCCGGAACTTATTATTAAGGCCTTAAACCTAATAAATAATAAAAACTATTAATAAGGATTCGTATTAAGAAAGGTATCCGGTAAGGAAAACGGCAATAACTTAATAAATAATTTAAAATACGTATTTTCGAACGCCTTTAAGGACAGGAAGGTTTTAATAATAGAAAAAGTTATAAAAAAATCATTTTTTAATACCGCCGCTTTTATTACCTTAATACCGAACGATTAATATAAATTATTAAAAGGTCCACGGGGATAAATTTAAACCTTAACGATATAAAAAATATCCTTTATATAGCATGCGATAAAGGGAAGATACGGAAAATACCGTTTATAAATCCGTAAAAACGAAGGAAATATATAGGAAAAATTATTTAATACGATATATGGTTAACTAAATTTATTATTATTAAAAATAAAAACTATTTTAGTTTTTTTACAAATAGTTTATTACGTTATAAAAAGTATTATTCGTTTAAAAGTAAAGATAAAATTTAATAAAATTTATGCACGTATATTACACAAATTACAAAACGTTTAAAAACGTTATTATTAAATAAAAAAGGTAAACGTAAGAAAATATAAATCCTATACTTTAATGGCGGTAAAAAGTTCGGTATAACGATAATTAAAAACTTTTGCGCTATAGAAAATATTAAATTAATAATTTCTAACATATATAATTAATATTAAAACGGAATTGTAATATAAGGAATATAATTTTTATAAAACGAAACGTATACGATTTTCGCGTAGATAAAGATTTTTATATATTTTTAAAATTTCGTAATACAAATAATAACGTATATTATTAACAAAATAAGCTAATTTACGGTAAAAAATATAATATTAATCGAATAATTTAAAAACGTATTCGAACCGAATAAATTATATAAACCCGATAACGGTTATTTCCAAATTTTTAATAATAAATATATAATTTTGATTAATTAAAATTACCGGATTAAATTAAAAAAGTTGGCAATTTATAAAGTAAAAAAAATATTATTAAGCTATTAAGGGATATATAACTATAAGGTATAGCTATTAAAAGGTAGTAAGTTACTTATAATACCGTATATTACTATTTACAAAAACTTAAAAAAACCAGGTAAACCCCCTAACTTTAAAAATATTATCCGATTATTTTTATAGCCTGTACAAAAGTATTTAAAATACCGTTAGAAACAGGGCGTAAAAGTAAAAAATAAAGATAATAACGTTATTTTAAAAGATAATATAAACCAAGAAACTAAGTAAGTCAAGCGTAAAAAGGGACGTTTAAAAAAACCGTCCTTAAACTATATACCTTAAAGGCCCCAGATAAAGCCCTAAAATTAATTTAAAAGCTAAAGTTAACCTTAACCCAAAAGGGCAAAAGCGAAAGTAACCTATATATTTTCTATTTTAACTTATTAACGTCGAATAACGATAAAAACCGTTTTGGTAACTTTAAAAATATCGATTAAGCTATCCGGAATATTTATAAATACGAACAAGTAATTAATATATTAAATATTAACACTTATAGGCTGTTTATTATTATAAATAACGGCTCAACTTTAAAGGAAATTATAAAAAACTTAAAACGAAAAATATAGTTTAAAGTGATTTTTATAAAGATTAAAAAAAAAGTTTTACGCGGAATTTTCAAATTTACGCACTTTAACGAAATTATTTAAAGGCACTTTATTAATGTTAAATAAATATTAAGAAAAAAATATACGTCTATAGAAAAACTAAATAAATACAAAATATATATTTACGCAAAAGAATTTATATAATAAAAAAAATTAACTATAACGAAATAACAGTAAATACCGTAAAGGCAATATATTAAAGGATTTTAATAACGTTAACAGCCTTCTTAAAGTGGTATATATTCTAAATAAATTTTATTATTACATACTTAAATAATAAATTAAAGAAAAATATTTATATAAAATAGTTTCCGATATTAAAGAAATATTATAATATATATTTAAAAAATAGAAAAATATATAGGTTTTCCCTTAAAAAGGTTATTAAGTTAATAAACCTACTATACGGTTTAAAATAAGCCGGAATTACTTAACAGGAGAAAATAAAAAAAATATTTATAAAATAAAAGTTCCGTCCGTTAACTTTAAACGATACGATATATTATAACTTTAAAATAAAAAACGTTATCGTTTTATACATAAATAATTTCCTACTTTTCGGCCTTAATAAATAACGTCTTAATTAAAGACTTAAATAATACGAACTAATGTTTAAACGTACGAATTATCCGTTCTTTACTAATAGAAAATATAAGGTTAAATTAATAATAATATATTAAAAAATTACTAAAATTAATCGGCTTAAACAAGATATAAAAAAACTTATACTATTCGTTAAAGATTACTTGAAGTACGTTATAAAACATAACGGCGTAATTAAAAAAAAAATATTTAAATATACAAACCTAATAAGAAAATTTAATTTTTCGAATTATATTAATAAACCAAATATAGTATTTATAACGTTAACTTAAGTAAAGTTTATAAGCAACCCGTTACCTAAATACCAGAAATATATCAAAAAATTACCGAAATACTTAAATAATATATTAGATATATTTTTTCGGTACCGGAAATTACGAAAAAATTACCTATATTATAAATATAATTACCTAAAATTATTCGAAATAATAAATATAAATTTTGTAAATAACTGCAAATTAATAAAATCTATAATAGGTTATATATTTTTTATGGCCGGAACGTTTATTTTATAAATTTCGAAATTATAAGGTATTATTATTAAATATATTACGAAAATAAAATACGTAAAAGTAAAAATAACAGCTATAAAGGTAATTAAGATCAGAAACTTTTTAATAAAGTTAAGGTTTATATTTGAAAATTTTATTCCTATTTTAAAAAATAATATAAATACGTTTAAATAGGTAAAAAAACGTAGATAATACGAAAAAAACGTTAACGTACTACACAAGCTCGCGAGCCAAACAAGCTCGCGAGCCGTTTTTATTAACATCTTAACTACCTAACTTTGATCGTCAATTTTTCAACACTTATAACATAGAACGTTTTACAAAAGAATTTAGGATAAACTTAGCCATCCAGGTTAAAAAACGAAACTTAAAATTTAACTTTAAAAAGTTACATTTTATATATAACGTCCCCGAATTTATTTTGAAAGCCCGATATTACGGTTAATACGCCTAAGCCGATATTATTTCCTATTTGCAAAAATTAACGCTAACCGAAAAAAAATTTATTGTTAAACGAATCCTTAACTTAAATATGCAAACGTTTTTTATCCGGCGTTAATACGTTAAAGATATAACGAATTTATTACTTGCGTAATATATTACGGAACGCGTCGGGGTTAATTAGGTATCTAACTTTGTTAAACGGCAAAAAAAATTCAAAACGCGTTTAAATCGAAAAATCGATTATTAAAAGGTGTTATGCGAAAATCCAGAAACATTTCGTAAATAATTCGAGCTTATTCGGGTTATTATCGCAAAATATGGCATTATAAAAAAAGATATTTACAACTTCGACGAGACTGGATTTTTAATAAGGCTTTTTATGGCAACAGGCATAATAATTACCAATGCCGAAAAACGTGGAAAATTTAAATAAACTTAATAAAGGAATAAAAAATGGGTTATAATTATTTAAACTATTAATTCCTAAAATTGGGCTATACCGCCATTTATTATTATAATAAGGAAAAATTATTTTAAATTTTAGTTCCGTAATAACTTATTACCAGTAATTAATTAAAAAATCGCATTAAGTAATAATAACTAAATAATAAACGAATTAAATTTAAAATAAATCTAACATTTCGATTAATATATTCGAACGCGTACGAAAAGATCGAAACGTTTTTTTATTTTCGACGGTTACGAAAACCATTATTTAATGGAATTCGAAAAATATTACGTTAATTATAATATTATTATATTTTATATACTTACGCATTTTTCGTATAAGCTTTAACCTTTTAACGTATCCTGTTTTTCTCTTTTAAAACGCGTTTATTCGTTATATATCGAAAGCTTAATATAACGTTACTATACTTATATCGTTAAAGAAAATTTCCTTGCCGGCTTTTACGATGCGTTTAAAATTGTTATAACGTCCGATAATATCAAATCCGGATTTGCAAAAACTAATTTCGTTTTATTCGATCCTAATACCGTTTTTTCCGAATTTGAAATTTTTTTAATTATGCTTATGCCGACCGTTTCCCCGTTGACTTTTACCGGTTTTATTCGTTCCCCGTTTACGAAAACCTTTAAAAATATTAAAAAAGCAATAAAATAAGGACGTTACTTACAAAAAAGGATTAAAAATTACCAGGGTAGCTCGCCGACAAAAATCGTTAAATCGGCGAATTTTTTAACAAAAAGTAATTTGTTATTTTTATACGAAGTTACTTTTCTTTAAGAAAAAGTTACCTAATTACGCGAAACGAATTATATCTTAAGCAAACGTTAAAGGATTAAAAATAAACGTCTTTAAAAAGGAGGGATATTTATTATATAAAAAGGATAAGCTTTCCTAGCCGAAAAAGAAGGGGATGGTGAAAAAATGCAGCTAATATCCGTTAAAGGTAATTATCGTAAAAGGGTTGAAACGAAGGAACGGAAGTGTGGCGTTTACGGCAAGCCCGGATATAATACGCGTACTTGTAAAAAAGTTGTAGAGACGTTTAACGAAAAAAAATCCGATTAATTTTAGTTGATTTGATATGTTATGGTTAATTAATTCGAATTTGTTGTTAAGAGGTGCTAAAAAACGGCTCGTAAGCTTGTTTGGCTCGCGAGCTTGTGTAGTACGTTATATTTAAATTAAATATTATTACATATGTCGGCAGATGTGGTGATTTATTGTTGGAAGGTTGAAAGGATCAAAAGGGCTTTGATTTGTGGCCCTAGGATTGCAAGGACAAAGGAGCTGAGGCTATATCTAGCTGCTTTCCCTCCCAGTGAGAAACCTAGAACTAGAACCTAGGACATATTAGAACCATAGCCTGAAGAATGTAACACAACTTGCCCACATGGTAGCATCTTCTGGTTTTGTCTATTGGAAGAATTGATATCCTGATTTATTTATTTTGTGTTGTATTCGAGGTACCGTTTTGCTTCGGTATAAAAGGCTAGGATAGAAAAACGGCAGGCTCGGCGTAAGGGCGTTTTGAAGTAAGGAAACTGCGAAGGCTCGGTTTTAGAGAAGAAGGCTTAGAAGTCCCTTTAATTGCTTCGAACAGGACTGAAGCGTCTGTATACGTAGTGGCCGTTGTCGATTAGAAGCAGAGGCTCGTCGACGCGGTGATATCCGAGAGGATTCGAGAGAGAGTTCGAGAAAGAATTATTGAGAGGATTAGAGAGAGCCAAGATGGCAACTGGAAAAGGAACAGCGTCTGGAAAAGACGTCGGTTAGCCGGAGGGCTTTGATATGGAACAATTGATGAAGGTATTTGCTAAGCTGTCGAGCGAAAGCGAGGGCAACGTTACGAAGAAGAAAGATACGTACCTGGATTGGACGGATTTTGACTTTAAGCTTAACGAGGAAAATTGGTTGCGAGGTAGTGATAATTGGGAGATGTGGAAGACGGCTGTTTGGGTAGCCTTGATGGCGATTGGGTACCGTGACGGTGATTCGGCGAAGCTTAGCTATATTGATGAAGCTAAATTGGCCGCCGCGGTTGTTGCTAACGTTAAGAAGCTTTTATAGTAGTTGTTACTGGATTTACAAAGGGAACGACGGAGATGATTAAGGTGTATGACGATTTTGTCGCCGAATTTCGAGGGAGGAAAGGAAGTGGTAACAGTTATAACGGGAGCTATAACGCGAACCGACAGAACAAGCCCTTATGGAACAAGGATGGCCAGCTACTTTGTTACAAGTGTGGTGAATACGGCTATATGGCGAAGGATTGCCCGAAACGGAGGAATGGCTTAGACGAACGAGATAGAAGCGTGGTGGTGAATGCGAGGCTAGTTTTATCCCGGAGGGGCTGCAGGATTTGTACAGGACGGATGGAAAGATTTTTTGATAGTTTTTAGGGCGACGGCAAGGTTTGGATGGTTTTATGGCAACCTTAGGGCCATAAGGGCGTGTCGGCAGATGTGGTGATTTATTGTTGGAAGGTTGAAAGGATCAAAAGGGCTTTGATTTGTAGCCCTAGGATTGCAAGGATAAAGGAGCTGAGGCTATATCTAGCTGCTTTCCCCCCCAGTTGGAAACTTAGAACTAGAACCTAGGACATATTAGAACTATAGCCTGAAGAATGCAATACAACTTGCCCATAACATATATTAAAAAGTTCGAAAAGGAAATATTAGTTTTTAATACGTAAAAAGTAAAAATAATTTTACCGACGGATTTATAAAGTTATTTAATAAAATAAATTTCGAACGGTTTATAATTAACTTAAAACTTAAGAAAATATAAAAAAAAATAAAAAATACTTAAGATTTAATTAAAGTAACTAGCAAAAAAATAATTCCGTTAAACTTTTTTTATATAGAAAAAAAGGCGTTTCCTTATTAAAACTTATTTCTCGTTATTAAAAACGATAACCGTAATATTCTTTTTATAATTACCCGAAAACATCCGTTTACTTATTAATTTCAAGGTTTTAACCTCCTATAAAATTACTTATTTATATATAACTATAACTTTTTACGTTAATTTTTACCTAATGGCGTTAATATCCTATATATAATTTATAATTAATTAATATCTTTTAATTAACCGGAAAAAAACTTTTATTTAATAACCTTTTACAAAAAAAAACCTAAAAAGTAATAATTTTAATTATTTACTGGTATTACCGTTAAAAAATAAAACCGATTTTTAAAGCTATAAAACTTTTAACGTAATAAGTTAACGTATATAAAACGTTTTCCTATATTAACGCTTAGCTTAATTTAAAATGTTTTGGAAAAAATAGGCCCCGTATTCCGGGACGGCTATAAAAAAACGGTAAAATAAAGAAGCCGGCTTTTTGGTATAACGGTTAATTACGCAGCCTTATTTTAAACGAAAATAACGAAAATAAAGGTTTAAATCCTATACAAATTAAAGATTTTAATAACTTTTTAATAAATTTTTTTAAAGTTTTCAATCTGATTTTAAAAAATTATGTAAACAAAATCACTTAACGTAAAAGGGCGTATCGGCAATTAATGCTTTTAGGTACCCGTAGCTAGTACGTCTAGGTTATAGATGCTACCTAGGACAGCCTTTATCCAGGAACCATCCTTTATACAATCAAACGTATATATAAAGGTGATTGCCCCCAGATTTTTTTAGTCTTTCCTAGAAAAACTACGCGTACTTTGCCAGATTTCTGCATTTAATCACTGTAACTGCTAACATTACATAAAATATAAAAAATAATTAATTTATTTCATAATTAACGCTTAAAGTTATTACTAAATCTGTAAGTAAACTTGTTTTCTTATAATTAGGCCGGCTTTACTTCGATATAATAATTTTTGTCTTATAGTTAATAACGCCTTTATATAGTTTAAAAAGGCTCGAAAATAAATGCTTATCAAAACGTTAATTTTTAGCCGCCGTTTATTTTTAAAGGCTAGCTAAAGTATTATCTCCGATACGCCTATTAAGGTTTTACCTAATAAAGTTGCATATACGTTAAGATATATTTAATCGCTTAGGGATAAAAAAAACTTTTTTTTATTTCTTAAGCGAATTATTATATTTTAAAAATTAAACATTCTAAATTACGGTATCTTTATTTATAATAATCATTTTCACCGGCAAGTTAAGGCCAAGGAGATAATAACTTTTAATGCCAAAGGCGTTGGGCTGGTTAGCGTAAAGATAAGTTTTGGACATCAAGGAGACCTTTTCGGAATAATATTTGCCCCTACCCCTATTATATCGCCCCGCGACCGATTCCGTACTTTGTCCGCCTGTAAACGTTAACTTTGCCCGACGTTTTAAGACGGCGATAAGGTTTCGTACACCATATTTAATGTAATATTAGGCGCTTTGGTAACCGCAGGATTAAATTAAATTAAATATTAACGCATATTAATTAGAAGTGTTTGCCGCCCGTCCCTCCTTTTAAAACGCACAGGCCATTTAACGCTGTGAGCCTTTTCTAAACCATGGTCGAACGACATATCACATGCCGCAATCGAAGAGCCGCAAGGCTCGTTCCGAAAGGCAATGGCGGGCCCCGCAGGAGACCGGTCTCTTGTTGTGGTCATATCTTTAACCGTAAGGTAGGTCTCTTGGCAAACTGCGGGCGATAACCCCAAATGGACCCTAAATTACCCCGCTATGCAGCGTCTTGGACAGTGACTTGGAATGTCAGAAAGATACGTTCCGAAAGGCATTGGCGGGCGCCGTATGGGACCGGTCTCCTGTGGCCAGTACAGACCTGGACCAGTACGGCTTGGGTTCCAGTACGGGTTTGGACCAGTCTCGTAGCAACGGTGTGACCAATATAGAAATGGACCAGTACGGCTTGGGGCCAGGACCAGTACGGGATTTGAACCAATACGGGATTTGAACTAGTACGGGATCTGAATTAATACGGATCTGAACCAGTACAGGATTTGAACTGGTACAGGTTTAAATCCCCGGACCAGTATAGCTCCGATACCGGTACGGTTTGTGGACCTGTACCAGTACAGATTTGAACCAGTAAAGCCCGGGACCAGGTAATTCCGATACCAGTACGGCTTGGGTCCCGTATTAATACAGATTTAAACCAGTACGGTTTGTAGTCCCGTACCAGTACGGACTTAAACTAGTACGGGATTTAATTAGTACGGATTTATACCAGTACTTCCCTAAAACGAGTGGTAGTAGCTTTGTTATAACTCTGTCCCTTGTATAAGTACGACCTAGCTTAAGTATTTGTGCTTTTATTTTTATATGTTTAAAAAGTTAATCGTAGATTATACAGGAGACCGGTCCCTTACGGGGTCCGCTAATGCCTTTCGGAATAAGCCCGAGAAGTAAGGCACTTGCTTTGTGAAAGAAAAAGCTCGATATAAACACTTGTTTTATAAAAGAGCGAGGTTGACAAGCATTGTCTTGTAAAGCCTGCTATGCGCGTTTATATACCAGGTAGGTGGCGACGAAGCCCTGGGTAGGTATCGCCTAATGGCCCTGGGATTATAGGTAGTTGTAGGCGTCTTTACAGGTGTTTGTAGATCCAGGGTTTCTTGCATCCGTTCGTTGTGGCCCGAGCCTAATTTCCTACAGTGTGGCTTGAGGATCTGTGGCGAGTTATAGCTTTGTGGCGAGTACGTTGTGGCGCAGACGGCACAGATTTATTTAAGGCTCGAGCTTAATTTTTGCTCTCTTATACTGGTATATTTTCGGGGATAGTGCATTATGTACGATCCTATATTCCGGGATGGTATGCTATATACTGCCCCAGATCGTGTACTGGTATATACCGGGATAGTACATTATGTACCATTTCAGGGTATATACTAGTATATTTTGGAACAGTACAATTTATACTATCTTAAACTTAGAACTAGTATGTTATGTATTATCCTAAAATTAAGGATAATATATCGTGTACTATCCTAAAAAAAGGGTTAGTATATATAATATAGCATTCTCGAAAAAAAGCTGGCATATCGTATACTAACTTAAATTTCGGGTTAATATATGTTAAACGGGCTTTAATTAGCTGGAACGCCGAAAGTCTTAGAATTAAGTCCATATGTATCGTGGAAAATATGTAATTATATAAGTTAGCATTTAACGACGCGGATAGCGACGAACGCGAAAACCTGTTTTTGCCCTTTTTGCTTCCTATGTTATATCTTGTACTTAAATATAATAAACTTTATTAATTCCCGTAAATATATTAATAATAATAAAGGGCTAAACGGCTTAAGGTTATATAGTATAGTATAAAAATTACTTATAATAACTTAACCGAACGAAAAGGGTTAAAAAATAAAAAAATTATAAAAGATTTTAGTTATTTATTAGGCCTTTCGTTTATAATACTAAAATTCGGAGTTTTACATATGATTAAGGCAGAAATAAGGAATAATTTATATTAGGAAAAAATTTCGAACGGCTAATATTATTTAAATGAATAAATATATTAAAATATAAAACTAACGTACTATATATATAAGCGAGAGATATATATAAGCGAACTATTATTTAGTACTTTTAATTAATATACTTAAATAACTTAATTATAATATATTAAATTGGTTTAAATTAATCGAATGTTTTTTTGCTAACTGTATCTGCAGTTCCTTTCCAAGTATACGTATTATATCAAGCCTTATTACGGACGTTATATTGTTATTTTTTCCTTTTAACCCGCCTGCGATCGATTACTTTTTAACGCGTCTAAGTTAATATTACCTTTATTTCGTACGATTTAAAGCCGAACGATTAGCTAATTATTTTCGACCGAATTTTTAACCTAAATACGCGAGCATTTTTTATCCGGTTTTAATACGTTGAAGATATAAGTCGGAGAACGTTTTATAGGATACGTTGGGAAGCACGTTAGGAACGCGTTAGGGGGTATAAGGGGTCCGTACGGGACGTTTCGCGGGGCGTTTTGCGGGGCGTATAGCAGGGCGTATCGGATTTGATTTTGTAATAATTCGAGATTTACGTAATTATACGATTAAAATAAACGTTTCTTAGGAAGATAAATATTTGTTATATAGGATAAATAAGTTTTTTTAATTAATAAAAAGGTTATTTTAAAGAATTGCTATTAATAGCTATTAAAGTTAAGCGGTTACGGGCGGGTTAGAAAGAAGATATAGTAATATGGCGTTTGTAATAAGTTTTGATATAATGCGTATACTTATCCAGAAGCTGTAGATATGGCTAGTAAAGAAATATTCGATTAATTTAAGTTGATTTAAGGTGTTATGGTTAAGTTATTTAGATATATTGTTAGAAAGTACTAAAAAGTAGTTCGCTTATATATATTTCTCGCTTATATATATGGTACGTTATATTAAAGTTAAAAAATATATTAGTTAAAAAATCCCCGTAAAATATTTAAGTAAATAAAATATTTCGAATTATAAATTCTTATCCTATTTAAGCCTAATTTATAACGTTAATATATTTATAATTAATATTATATATTAAGTTTATTATCTTTATATTAATAATCGTAAATTGTTTCTTTTCGATATTATTTATATTTTCGAATATTTCCTTCTTATTATTTTATCGGATTACGATAAAATATTAATTAACATTCGCCCGAATCTTCCTTAAGCTTTACCTAAGTTTGCATTGCTTTAATATAAACTTTGTAACTAGTTTTGCGCTTTTACCTTTTCGAAAGGCGATTATAAAAAATAATTTGCTTCCGTTTAGCCCTGGTACTTATCGCGCGAAATATTCCGGCCGGATATAACCTGGATTTAACTCGAACTAAGATATTATAAATAATAGCAAAATTATAATAAATCCGCTTTAATTTACGTTAACTTATAACAAATTAATTTCGGGTTTCGTTAATATTTATATTAAACGAACTTAAGTCGTTATTAACGTTAAAATCGGTTAACTTTTCGATTTTAAAATCGTTAATGTCGGTATAATCGCTAATTCTATTAATATAATAAACGTCCTAATTATGTTCGCCTTTTTTAGCCAGGTTATTATCAGAATTTATAGCTTTAACCTTTTGTTTATTTACCGATTTATCGTTCGTATCGCGGTTATTTCTTAATTCGATTTTACTTTTAAATTAATAAATGCTATTATAGTTATTTTCAGCTTTATTAATACTTATTTCGTTAATCCTAATTCTGGAACTGCTAACTTTATAAGTTTCGATTATGTCGTATTCCTGACTGTTACTCTTACGATAGTTAATAATGGTCGTTTTAGCGTTATCGTAAATATCCTTAATACCTCCCCTATTATAAAAATCACTGTTATTATCGCCGTCGTTATTACTAATCGAGATAACCTCAGAGTTAGCAGCGGAAAGGCTAAAGGACATTTCCATATACGATATAAGAATTACCATTTTTAATAAAGGGTTTGCAAAGGAGAAACGAATAAAAAAAGGCTAAAAAAGAAGAAACCTAATAAAAGCAGAAAAGGAAAGTCGATCCCTTTTAAATATTCACAAATACGAAACCCTTATTTTAGCTTTGGTTTTATAGGTATAAAACCTAGTATTAATATCATTTCTGTCCTTCCTACAAAGACAGCCGGCAAAGAGTAGAAAATTACATGGAACTACCGTTCCCTTTCCGCTGGGGGCGCCTAAAATAAAAAAAAGGAGAGGAAAAGGGGAAAGGGATCGGGGTTGCCGTTAATCTTATTACCTTTTATAATAGGAACGAATAGAGAAATAAGCCCTCTCAGGTAATGCCATCTATAGTTACCCCGGGGCAGGTGTAAGAATACAGCCCCCTGTAGCCAAGAAGACTAGGCTAGGACAGGACCCCATATAAATCCTGATAAGAAGCTGTCCAACAACAGTCGCTGATACGACCCAAGAGGGGTTCGTGGCTCAGTGAGCTAACAATTGGTCTTGAATATCTGACAGCAGGACGGTAGAGGGCATCCTGCAACAAGTTACGGTCCATCCAATAATTAACCTTTTAACTTGCATCGTTTTTTACCAGCGATTATACTATCTTCGTTGCGGTCGTCGTAGGTAATATATTCCAGCTTATCCCAAAGCAATATTTCGTTATAAGCTAACTTAAAACTAAGGTTTTAAATCTTTATAAATAATAAATTTAATAGTTTTCTTTAAAGCAGCGCAAAAAAGCAGAGCTTAACTTTACTAACCTTAATACTAAACCTGATTTTAATGTACCTTATTTATATTTTTAGAGATAATAATCTTAATTCGAACGCTGATACTTCTTATTCGAGCCTATGTCTAACCTCTTAAGTAATAGTTTTTATATTTTTAACTTAATTATTAAGCATCTTTTTACAATCCTAGTTGTTATAAAAAAAAGGTGCTTTAAGGAAGTTACTATCGCTAATCGTAAGTCCTAGAAAAACAACTTAGGGTTATATACGAAAAAATGCTGCTTGTCGAAAAAGGTGCTAATTATCATAAACTCTATTATACTAGTTTTTTTTTACCCTTAAAGCGTCATATCGTAGCTTTCTTATAATAAAAATCAAGACCGATTAAAAACGAAAATTATAACATTTTTTTATCGTCCTTATTAATTATAAAATTCGAAATAATTATTACTTACGAATTTTAAAGGATATAATAATAATTTATAAATTACCACCTTGGTTTAACATTATTAAAACAAATATTATACGTTTTATATATCTTAATATATATGCTCCATTAGTGGATTTATGCTTTATTAATCTTTATTATTTCTTTTTCCTTGCTTACTTTAACGAACGCGCGATTTATTAAAACCGGAAGCCATCCTTTTACTTTATCACGATAGCCTGCCCCTTTAGGTACCACAGGCGTCTAAATATAGATCGTAGAATTAAGTATTAATGGAAAAGATAGAATAACTTAAAAAGAATATTCGGGGATTCGCTACTATAAGATCTAGGGCCTGATCCTAGCTGCTTCCGTTAAGCCGCTACCTTAGCGACACGTAGGTTATTAAAAGGGTATATACTTCCCAATTTGCCGGGATTTAAGGGAGGCCGGGGAAGAAGCCGGGGGAAAAGCCGAAGAAGACCGTTTAAAATAACTAAATTTTAACCGAAACCCCTTGCCATATTTATTTAATGTAAGTTATCGTTATAATAATGCTAACTTTTCTTAAATAATAAGATATTTCTCGTTTTTAAGCTGGTATATAAGTTAAATACTTAACCGATCCGCTAGGATATAATACCTGCCCGGCAGTATCCCGGCAAGCTTAATTTAATTACAATCGGATATTTTTTTATAACGGGAAATATTCCGTTTTTCGGTTATTATAAACTTATATTCTAATTTTTAATTAATCGGTAGTTTTATTTATGTAATAATACGTTATAAAAATAAAAATCGTTTAATTCTAGAATTTAAAACCTTTTATCAGCAGTCACAGTGATTAAATGCAGGATTCTGGCAAAGTGCGCATAGTTATTCTAGGAAAGACTGAAAAAATCTGGGGGCAATCGCCCTTACATACACGTTTAACTGTACAAAGAATGGTTCCTAGATAAAGGCTGTCCTAAGCAGCATCTACAGCCTAAACGCACCAGCCGTAAGCACCTAAAAGCACTAATTGCCAACACGCCCTTTTGCGTTAAATAACCTTATTTACGTAATCTTTCAAAATTAGATCTAAAACTCTAAAAAAATCCATTAAAATTTTTAATCTATATAGAATTTAAACCTTTGTTTCCGTTATTCTCGTCTAAAATAAGGTTACGCAATTAACCGTTATATTAAAAAGCCGGCCTTTTCGCTTTACCGTTCTTTCGTAACCGTCCCGGAATATGGGGCCCACTTTTTCCGAAACAATTTAAACCAAACTAAGCGTTAATATAAGAAAACGCTTTATATATACCAGCCTATTACGTTAAAGGTTTTATAACTTTAAAAATCGGTTCCATTTTTTAACGGTAATACTAATAAATAATTAAAATTACTGCTTTTTAAATTCCCCTTTGCAAAAAGCTATTAAATAAAAGTTTTTTTCCGGTTAATAAAGGATATTAATTAATTATAAGCTATATATAAAATATTAACGCTTTTAAGTAAAAACTGACGTAAAAGGTTATAACTATATATAAATAGGTAATTTTATAAAAAATTAAAACTTTAAAACTAATAGATAAACGGATACTTTCGGGTAATCGTAAAAAAAAATACCGTAATTATCGTTTTTAATAACGAAAAATAAGTTTTAATAGAAAAACGCCCTTTTTTCCGTATAAAGGGAATTTAGCAAAACTATTTTTTTACCAGTTACTTTAACCAAATCTTAAATATCTTTTAACTTTTTTTATATTTTCTTAAGTTTTAAATTAATTATAAACCGTTTGAAATTTACCCTGTTAAATGGTTTTATAAATCCGTCGGCAGGATTATCTTTATTTTTTACGTATTAAAAATTAATATTTCCTTTTTGGATTTCTTAACGTACGTAATAATATTCGATTCGAATATAATGTTTTTTTCGTATTATTTATATTTTTTTTACTTATTTAAATATACTTATATTATTTTTTAAAATAGGAATAAGATTTTTAAATATAAACCTTAACTTTGTTAAAAAAATTTTAATCTTAATTACCTTTATAACTATTATTTTTGTTTTTACGTATTTTGCTTTCGTAATATATTTAATAATAACATTGTGTAACTTTAAAATTTATAAAATAAACGTTTTAATTATAAAAAATATATAACTTATTATAAATTTTATTAACTTGTAGTTATTTACAAAACTTATATTTATTATTCCGAATAACCTTAAGTTATTATATTTATAATATAAGTAATTTTTTCGTAACTTCCGGTACCGAAAAAATATATTTAATATACCGTTTAAATATTTTGGCAGTTTTTTAATATATTCCTGGTATTTAAGTAACGGGTTACTTATAAACTTTATTTAAATTAACGTTATAAACGCTATATTTAATTTATTAATATAATTTAAAAAATTAAATTTCCTTATTAAACTTATATATTTAAACGTTTTTTTTTTTGCCAGTTACGCCGTTATATTTTATAACGTATTTTAAATAATTTTTAACGAATAATATAAATTCCTTTTTTATTTCGTTTAAGCCGATTAATTTTAATAATTTCTTAATATACTGCTATTAATTTAACTTAATATCTTTTATTAATAAGAAACGGATAATTCGTACGTTTAAATACTAGTCCGTATTACTTAAGTTCTTAATTAGGACGTTTTTAATAATCCTTTTAACGATATCCTTAAAACGCTATTTATTAAAGCCAAAAAGCAGGAAATTATTTACGTATAAAGTAATAACGTTTTTTATCTTAAGGTTATAATATATTACGTTATCCGAAATTAACGGACGGAAACTTTATTTTGCAAATATCTTTTTTACTTTTTCCTACCAAATAGTTCCGGCTTACTTTAAACCGTATAATAAGTTTATTAACTTAATAACCCTTTTTAAAAAGAACTTATATATTTCCTTATCCTTTAAATACGTATCAAAATATTCCTTTAATATCGGAAATTATTTTATATAAATATTTTCCTTTAATTTACTATTTAAATACGTAATAATAAAATTTATTTAAAATATATATTACCTTAAAAAAAATAATTAAAATTATTAAGATCCTTTAATATATTACCTTTACGGTACTTATTACGGTCTCGTTATAAACAATTTTTTTTCGCTATATAAATTCTTTTACGCAAATATATATCTTATATTTATCTAACTTTCCTATAAACGTATACTTTTTTTTTAATACCTATTTAACATTAATAAGGTACCTTTAAACAACTTCGCCAAAAAGCGTAAACTTAAAAGTTCCGCGTAAAAAGTTTTCTTTAATTTTTATAAAAATAACTTTAAACCATATTTTTCGTTTTAAGCTTTTTATAACTTCTTTTAAAGTCGGGCTATTATTTATAATAATAAACAATTTATAAATATTAATATTTAATATATTAATTACCTGTTTATATTCGTAAACGTTCCGGATAACCTAATCGGCATTTTTAAAATTACTAAAACGGTTTTTATCATTATTTGATATTAATAAATTGAAATAAAAAGTATATAAACCACTTTCGCTTTCGCCCTTTTAAATTAAAGCTAACTTTAGTTTTTAAATTAACTCTAAGGCTTTATTTAAGGCTTTTAAAATATATAGCTTAAGAATAATCTTTTTTAGACGTTTTTTTTTACGTTTAACCTGTTTGGTTTCTTGGTTTATATTATCCTTTAAAACGACGTTATCGTTTTTATTTTTTATTTTTACGCTTTACTTTTAACGGTATTTTAAACGTTTTTATATGGGCTGTAAAAATAATCGGATAATATCCTTAAAACTAAGGGGTTTCCTTAATTTTTCTAAGTTTTCGTAAATAATAACATATAGTATTATAAATAACTTACCGCCCTTTAGTAATTATACCTTATAATTATATATTCCTTAATAACTTAATAGTATTTCCTTTATTTTACGGGTTATTAGTTTTTTTAATTTAATTCGATAATTTTAATTAATCAAAACTATATATTTATTACCAAAAATTCGGAAATAACCGTTATCGGGTTTATATAATTTATTCGGCTCGAATACGTTTTTAAAGTATTTAATTAATATTATATCCTTTACCGTAAACTAGCTTATCCTATTAACAATATACGTTATTACCTTTATTATAAAATTTTAAAAACATATAAAGATTTTTATTTACGTAAAAATCGTACGCGTTTTGTTTTGTAGAAATTATATTCCTCGTTTTATAATTCCGTTTTAATATTAATTATATACGTTGGAAATTACCAGTTCGATATTTTCTATAACGCAAAAGTTTTTAATTATTATTATACCGAATTTCCTATTACCGTTAAAGCGTAGGATTTGCATTTTTTTACGTTTATTTTCTTTGTCCGGTAATAACGTTTTTAAATACTTTATAATTTGCGTAATATACGTATATAAACTTTATTAAATTTCGTTTTTATTTTTAAATAAATAATATTTTTTATAACGCGATAAGTTATTTATAAAAAAACTAAAGTAATTTTTATTTTTAATATTAATAAACTTAATTAACTTTACGTCGTATTAAATAATTTTTTTTATATATTTCCTTTGTTTTTAAAAATTTATAAATGGTATTTTCCGTATTTTTCTTTCGTCGTACGTTATATAAAAGATATTCTTTATATTATCGGGGTTTAAATTTATTCCCGTAAACTTTTTAATAATTTATATTAATCGTTCGGTACTGGGATAATAAAGGCGGTAATATTAAAGGATAATTTTTTTTATAACTTTATCCGTTATTAAAACTTTTTTATTTTTAAAAACATTTAAAAATACGCGTTTTAAATTATTTACTAAGTTATCGCCGTTTTCTTTACCGGATACCTCCTTTAGTACGAATCCTTATTAATAGTTCTTATCGTTTATTAAATTTAAGGCCCTAATAATAAATTCCGGTTTCCCGTAAAGCTATAAAAAAAATCCCTTCCGAAAAACGTTAATTATTAACAACTAAATCCTATCAGGGCTTATTAAAGCGTTACGATTTAAATATCCTCCCTTTTTATAAAATATTTTCCCGGAAAATATTTTTAAAAAAAAGTTATTAATATATAATATATACTTAACTATAATTTCGTTTCTTTTTCCGTTAAACCTTTTTAAAAACTACTTAATAATATTAACAAAAATAGCAATTATAGGTCCTTTACCCGTTATAATTTAAATTCCTTTGGATTTAATATTTATTATAATATTCTTTTTAAAGTTGTTAATATTATTCGTAATATTAACGTTCGTTTTTAAATCTTAAAACAATTTATTTAAATTATTTTTATAAAAGGAATAAATATATAAAAATATAGCGTTTCCTATAATAATTCTTTTAAAGCGTTCGTTTTTCTATAACTTAAAACAATTAATTACTTAAGTTTCAAGGCGTTTAGTTATTAAACCTCCCCGGATTTTAAAGTATTTAGTTATTAAAGCTCCTTAAATTTCCTCCTGAATTATCTTATCGTATTACTATATAAAGTCCTTAAACTGTTATTTTTTAACGCAAGCGTTAAAAATCTTTCCGTCTAATCGGTACAAATCCTTTAGGCCGTTAAAAATAAATTGTTTTTCGTTCCTATTACCGCTATAAGTATTGCAAAAGTTGTTATTTTAATTATTCTGTCCATTATTGCCTTAACGTTAGTTACGTTTTCTTTTTTTTCCTTTACCGTTTCTCTCCTTTTACGGCTCGGAACAGTCCTTTGCTAAATATCCGTATTTACTATAGTTAAAGCAAAATGGCTTTCCGTTCTTATTCCATACGGGCTTGTTATTTCGGGAATTATTATTATTATTTCTTTTTCCCTTACCTTTTTAGGCGTTATAAAACTTCCCGTTTTTCTTTTTGTTAATACGGTTATGGAATTCGCTGTTAAAGTCGTCGATCAATTACTGGAAGGAATAACTGGTTTGTTTAAATATTAATTAAATCGTTTTGTACTAATTGCTAACGCGGTCCTTTACAGCAATAAGGAATATAATAATTTATTCCTTTAATCTAAGCTTTATATTACAGCCCTTAACTTTTCGCAATAGCTTTTGAAACTTTGTAATAAACTATACGGGGTTTCTATTATCGTATGTAATTTTACTAAGTTTTTTTTAAAAGGACCTTTACCTAGCCTTACCTGTTACTACGTAAGTCTTCTTAAAAGTCCTTAATATCTTCGTTTTTTTCTTAATACTTATAATTAACTTTAACGGCGTTTTTTTGTACGTCTTAATAATAACTTTTGCAAAACGTAATTAATTAAACTATTTTAACTTTATTCCGTCCTTATAATTAATCTTTTTAAGGGTAAGTATTAAAGCATTACTTTAAAGCTCCTAATTAACTTAGCTTGCTAAGTGGTTCTCCTTATCTAGTAAAAAATCAAAGCGTTTTTAACGTAGCTTTATATTATCACTAAATTTTTTAAAGTTTTTTTTTTTTTCAAGCAAACGCTTAAT